>AWOL01S0098432.1:0-12732 GCA_000715115.1 Nicotiana otophora
AAAAGTGGTTAAAGCATGGGCAAAGTAACATCAACACATATCGAAATATGCCAAACATCAGCCATCCTGCTCACATAACACCATATCTATGCGGCACCACAACACATTGTACAAATAATCAAGCCATCTCACAACCCACACGGCACAACAGAGTATTACATGAAATAGCTGACGACTGAATTAATATCCAAGGCCCGAAGATTCCTCCGTAAACAACGCTAAGCTAAAATGAACACATCTGGCTTGATATAAAGCGCACATTCACATCTAGATCCATCAACGGACCTCAAGCCGATTCTGGTCGTACTGCACTGAGCTAATAATCTTCCAAGGATCCACAACAATCCTATTCATGACACATAAGAACAGTTTTTCAACTCGGAACAAACTTCAACAGTTCACAACCAGATGAATAGAGCGCCTCCCAGGCCTAAGCTCTCACATTAGCAATAGTATCATAATCTCCATACTTGGTTTCAATCTTAAATCAATCAAATGACTACATGTCACACTCATACAATATTCCCGCGGGATACGCTCCCACGACCTTCCGCACCAGATAATAAGTCTGCACACCCATTTCACCTACCATACTAATACTGTAAAGCAAATCAAGAATCCACAATAAGTACACAAAGCCTCTTACACATGATACCGATCTTAGGTGATGCTAAAGACAATACCAACTTATTCTAATAATCTGAATCCTTTCTTGCTCATCCGAGCTCTTGACATTCTTATCAACACCAAACTGCAACCCTGATTCTCAACTTCCAATTCTCATGCCACTCACTGCACCTAACATACCAATACGCGAGCATATATAAAAAAAATTTCATCATAACTCCTGAACCACTAGTAGAATAAATCCTTCATCATACATAAAACTCTTACTTAGCTCATTGCAGAAGAACCAATGCAACGCAACTGAATTCGCAATCGCGGGAATACAAACCTCATGTTGCGATCTAAATCGCCATGGCTCTTTCGGAATCCATTTACTCAACCTAGTCCTTAAAATCAAATACCTCCCAAATCAATCGAATTACGGTAGCTGGCAAGCCTCGCACGTACCACCACAAACCACTTATATAACATAACACGCTGAGGTAATTGATCACGACCACAATCATGTCGATTCAACCATTGTTAGTCGACCCGTCTTCTTCCAATTTATTCTCAAATTGTCGTAGAAATAATGATAATAGCTCCACTCAAACATAACGAACCAAATCCGGACTCGTCCTGAGTTACCCCATTTTACAAGACCACATTGCCTCAAAACCCATGAACCATCTCATACCCTCTTTGTGTGCACATTCGCATCTTCAACTGGTACACCCATTTTGATAATATTTCTAAGAATCCAAAGTTACTTTCTCCCATTCCTCCAATGCTACACCGCAGACCAATGATAACATAGAAGACTCCAAGCCCCTTTTCCGTAATCCGCTGCAATGCTTGATACTTAACCATACTACGGACTCGAAATCCTTAGGCACCGCACTGTAAATTGTTTTGAATCCAATAGGACCATTGTTGAGAGTTACCTATTCTAACTTGTTCCCAAATATGATCAAACTCCAAGGCCCTGTAAGCACATGAACGCCTCCTCAAAGAAGCACCTGGATGACTCTCTACCTTGTACATCACATCTACACGAAGCATAGACTCTGAGTCTTCCCAAAGCCTGAACATGAATCAATAAGGCCAATTATAGATTTTTAAAACATTCTTCCCAGCACAGTCACCCCTTCTTCGCGTTCGCGACCAAAGCCTTACGTTCGCGATGCCTTTAGGCCCTACTGCTTCGCGTTCGCGGTTGTAGTTTCATGTTCGTGAAGGCTAATGGATGTTAGGCCCCCGCCCGCTCTCTCTTCTTCGCGTTCGCGTAGCCTTGGCTACGTTCGCGAAGGCCTTCCCAGCTACTGCCTCGCGTTCGCATCCACTGCCTCGCATTCGCGAAGGCCAAATCCCAGTAGCCTTATAGTTCCTCTTCGCGAACGCGGGACTCCCTTCGCGTTCACGAAGAAGGAAATCAGATACCAGCAACAATAGTTCCAAAAAACCTCAGATTGATCTGAAACCACCCCGAAACACACCCGAGGTCCCCGGGACCCCATCCAATCACACCAACCAGTCACATAACATAACACGGACCTGCTCGAGGCCTCAAATTGCTTTAAACATCACCAAATCATGAATCTCACCCCAATTCAAGCTTAACAAACTTTAGAACTTCGAATTTCTACATTCGATGCCGAAACCTATCATATCAGGTCCGATTGACCTCAAATTTTGTACACAAGTCGCAGTTGACAATGCAGACCTACTCCAACTTTCGGAACGGAATCCGACCCCGATATAAAAAGGTCCACTCCCGGTCAAACTTCTCAAAAACCTTCAAATTTATAACTTTTGCCAAATGACCCAAAATGACTAGCGAGCCTCAAAATCCACATCCGGGTGCGTTCCCAATACCAGAATCACCTTACGGAGCTATTCCCATACTCGGAATCCTAAATAGACGTTGATGATATTGAAATTCACTTCAACTCAAATTAATGAAATTCTTCCAAAACTTCCAACCTTCCACAATAGGCGCCAAAACACTCCGGAGTCATCCAAAATCCGATTCGAACAGCTGCCCAAGTCCAAAATCATCATACGAACCTGTTGCAACCTTCAAATCCCGATTCCGAGGTCGTTTACTCAAAAATCACACCTTAATCAACTCCTCCAACTTAAAGCTTCCGAATTTAAATTTTTTTTTCCAAATTAACTCTAAACTTTCCCGAAACTCAATTCCGACCATAGGTACAAGTCATAATACCTGAAGTGAAGCTGTTCATGGCCTCAAACCACCGATCGACGCGCTAGAGCTCAAAACAACCGGTCAGGTCGTTACATTCTCTCCCACTTAAGCATACGTTCATCCTCGAACGTGCTAAGAACTGCTCTGGAGTTGTCCAAAATCACTGTTTAACACCTCGTGCACCTACCCGTGCTACCACAACCCAGTTGAGCATATTAGCTCGAGCAAATTTGAAGATTCTCCCTTTTATTTAGTCAAGTTAGCCGTGGAGCCAAATTCTAACATCTAAAATTCTCTACCAGGTATGTTACCAAGATACAAATACCGTATCCATCACTACCCACTGCACTAAACGCGATTGTATACCCTCACTGAATTCTTACCATGTACCGCGTAACTCATTTGCCCAAGACAATCTTTCTAAAGCACAATAACTAAAATGTCCACTAACCCGAAGCCCGTAGTGTACCTCATGACCAACTAAGCCTTGCTTTAACTCTTGCAATACAACCACGATAGAGAAGATGTGTAGAACTCATAACTACATGCTGATTCACACTTTATGGAGTCTCTCCTCCCGACACGAACCATTACCTCATTATGGACTGAATAACAATATTTACTCTTTAATATGCCTTATATAAATCTGATCGCACTGATCCCAGGTCCAATAATCTCGTTTCATACAGTACAAGCTGCTCAGGCAATAAGTCACCTCAGATACTGCAAAAGCCTCATATGATGCCACATTGTGCTAACAAGCTACAAACTCGAATGTCATACATAAGGAAAACGAACTCTAGAATGAACTACTCAACCCACGTAACCAATTTAATAGCGGAAAAGATGTTATGAACCTTCCTCATAATTGATACACAAACACACAAGAATGGCTATCTGAAACTGTACTCAACATCACACTGTTGCGGCGTGCAACCTAATCCACACATGATACTGTTGCGGCGTGCAACCCGATCCAACCATGATATCCGTAGCGGCGTGCCACCCGATCCAAACAACATACCCGTGGAGGCATGCCACCCGATCCACACATAACAATCTAAAGAAAATACATATTGCGCTATAACGCTTATACTCATGAAATACCCGAAGATCAACCATAAGCATGCCAAGTGCATAATACAAATCCTGGGGAGACGGATAGCGTCATACGCTATAAAGCTGAAGCAAAACTAAGGTGCGATATATGATCTGCATCTCGAGAGCCATCCTGCTCACATAACACCATCGCTATGCGGGACCTCAACACATTGTACAAATAATCAAGCCGTCTCACAACCCACACGGCACAACAGAGTATTACATGAAATAGCTGACAATAGAAATAACATCCAATGCCCGACGATTCCTTCGTAAACAATGCTAAGCTAAAATGAACACATCCGGTCTGATATAGGGCGCACATTCACATCTAGATCCATCCACGGGCCTCAAGACGATTCTGATCGTACTGCACTGGGCTAATAGCCTTCCAAGGATCCACAACAACCCTATTCATGACACATAAGAATAGTTGTCCAATCCAGAACAAACTTCAACAGTTCACAACCAGATGAATAGAGTGCCTCCCAGGCCTAAGCTCTCACGTTAGCGATAGTACCATAATCTCCATATCCGATTTCAATCTTTAATCAATTAAGTGACTACATGTCACACTCATACACTCTTCCCCTGGGATACGCTCCCATAAACTTCCGCACTAGATAACAAGTCTGCACATCCATTCCACCGACCATACTAATGTTGTAAAGCAAATCAAGAATCCGCAATCAGTAAACAAAGCCTCTTACACAGGACATCGATCTCAGGTGAGACTAAAGACAATACCAGCGTATTCTAACCATCTGAATCCTTTCTTGCTCATCCGAGCTCGTGACATTTTTGTCAACACCAAACTGTAACCTTGATTCTCAACTTCCAATTCCCATGTTGCTCACTACACCTAACATAATAATACGCGAGAGTATATAAAAAAAATTTCATCATATCTCCTGAACCACTAGAAGAATAAACCTTTCATCATACAGAAACCTCTTACTTAGCTCATTTCAGAAGAACCAATGCAACGCAACTGAATTCTCAAACCGCGGGAATACAAACCTCATGTCGCAATCTAAATCGCCATGACTCTTCCGGAATCCATTTACTCAACCTAGTCCTTAGAATCAAATACCTCCCAAATTAATCGAATTACAGTGGCTGGCAAGCCTTGCACGTACCGCCACAAACGACTTATATAACATAACACGCTGAGGGAACTGATCATGACCACAATCCAGTCGATTCAACCATTGTTAGCTGACCCGTCTTCTTCCATTTTATTCTTAACTTGCCGTAGAAATAATGATAATAGCTCCACTCAAATGTAACAAACCAAATCCACACTCGTCCTGAGTGACCCCATTTCAAAAGACCACATTGCCTTAAACCCACGAACCATCTCATACCCTCCTTGTGTGCACATTCACATCTTCAAATGGTACAACCAGTTTGATAATATTTGTAAGAATCCAAAGTTACTTTCTCCCATTCCTCCAATGCTACACCGCAGACCGATGATAACTTATAAGACTCTAATCCCCTTTTTTCGTAATCCTCTGCAATGCTCGATACTTAACCATACTACAGACTCGAAATCCTTAGGCACCGCACTTTAAATATTTCTGAATGCACTAGGACCGTTGTTGAGAGTCACCCATTCTGACTTTTTCCCAAATATGATCAAACTCCTTGGCCCTGCTAGCATATGAAAACCTCCTCAAAGAAGCACCTGGCTGAGTCACTACCTTGTACATCACATCTACACGAAGCATAGACTTTGAGTCTTCCCAAAGCCTGAACATGAATCAATAAAGCCAATTATAGTACACATTCCTCAAATCTTTTGCTCAAATTACCACTGATGTTTTCTTTCCTTAGTCATAATAACCTACCAATATGTCGATAATTAGAAATCCCATAAGTAGACAACCATGCACTCCAATCGTAGCGCCAGGCTCTCCCACTTAGCTCGAAGCTACCATTACATAACCCTAGAACCTACCAAGATTCCTTCTTCCTCACTGACATGACCTCGGGCAATCGACCCGCCCAATTCCTCGAAATCTTCTTGTTAACCATTTCATGAACGCTCTGAATCCCTAGCTGCATTCACATGTTCGACCTCATACTGGGTAGCCAGTAGAATTCTTTGCAGAAGCTTTGTCAACACCACACTACTATTAACCTACTCACCGGAAATAACCCACCTTTGGAAATTCCATGCCGACATCTTCCAACAACGCTGTACCGAGTACAATTACCAGTAAACCAATAAACCATCCTGAGCTCGTGCTCATTCACCAGCTGTACAAATCCGTTCACTCCTCATGGACATCAACTATAGGTGCGACAATACATTCCAATCCAAAGTAATGTTGTATCCTTCTTCATATCAAGCAACTCCTTTCCATCGTATCCAACCTTTCTCCGTATAGCAGCCAATATTCCAAATGAAGTTCGTAGACTTAGTCACTGTCCACCATGAGTTCAAAATCACTCTGAACTTTCCTCAACACGTGTAGCTATCCTACCACAGAACCCATTATCTGGAAAGTTGTCTTCCGAACATCCTAATCACAAATCCTCCATTGATGATACCTATACCTCAAGTCGATCTTAGAAAACACCCTGGAATCTTGTAACTAGTCAAACAAATCATCAATGCATGACAGCGGGTACTTGTTCTTAATGGTAACTTTGTTCAACTGACGGTAATCAATGCACATCCACATACCCACATCCTTCTTCTTCACAAACAATACTTGCGCAGCCCAAGAAAACACACTCGGCCTGATGAACCCCTTCACAAGAAACTCCTCAAGTGGTTCCTTCAACTCCTTCGGAGTCATACGGTACAGTGGAATAGAGATAGGATGGGTGCCTGGCACCAAATCAATACTGAAATTGATATCACAATCCGGTGGCATGCATGGTAGATCAGAAGGAAATACATTAGAGAACTCCCGTACCACGGGCACTGAATCAGTCATAGGAGTCTCCACGAAAGTATCCCGAACATAATCCAGATAGGACAAATAACTCTTCTCGGCCATATGTCAAGCCTTCAAGAAAGAAATAACCCGATTAGACATACTGATAGATGAACCCCTCCACTCCAATCTAGGCAACTCTTGCATCGCCAAGGTAACAATCCTGGCATGGCAATCTAGAACGAAATGATATGGAGGCAACTAGTCCATACCCAGGATTACCTCAAAGTTGGTCATATCAAGCAACAAAAGATCCTCTTTAGTCTCATAACCATATAAAGTCACAACATAGGACCGGTAAACCCGATCCACGGCAACAGAATCACCCACTGGCATGGACACATAAACAGGAGCACCCAAAGACTCACATGAGATATCCAAATATGGAGAAAATAGAGAAGACACATAATAATAAGTAGACCTTGGATCAAATAAAACCGAAGCGTCCCTACTGCAAACAGAAATAATACTTATGATCACGACATCTGAGGCTACTGCATCTGGCCTAGCTAGAAAGGCATAAAACCTAGTCAGAGCGCCACCTGGTTGGCTTCCACCTCTAAGGCGACCCCTACCCACGTGCCCTTCACCTCTGGCTGGCAGGACAGGTGGTGCGACAGCTGGTGTGATGATCATGGGATGATGGCCCAATTGTACTACCTTGCTCTGAAGCCTAGGGCAAAAGCTCCTCATATGACCAAGCTCCCTGTACTCGTAGCAACCTCTCGGTGTAGAAGATAAATGACGTTAGGTATGACCCTGGTAACCTGAATACCCACTGGAAAAACCCTAAATAGCCGGTAGATGGTAGGTGCTCTCTGGAATGGCGCTAAAATAGGGCCGCGCTGGGGCACTCGAGATGGTGGTGGTGCTGAATACATGGGCCTGATAGACTAGCCCCTCACAAATTGACCTCTACCCCCAGGGGGAGCACCACTAAGTCCTCCCGAATATCGAGGCAGCTTATTACTCGGCACATTCTCTCGGCCTTGCTAATGGATACCCTCAATCCTCTGAGCTATATCCACAACTTGCTTATAAGAAGTCCCCATTTCAATCTCTCGAGCCGTAGTAACTTAGATGATTTAATGCAAGCCCCCAATAAACCTATGCATGCTCTGTGCATCTGTGGGGAGTATCATAAGTGTTTGGCGAGACAACTCAGAGAACCTCGCCTCAAAATCGGACATCGATATTTGACCCTGCTGGAGAAGCTCGAACTGACCCCACAACTCTTCCCTCCGAGAGGGTGGAATATATCTCTCTAAAAAGAGATGTGTGAACTAGTCCCAAGTGAAGAGAGGTGAACCTTTTGGCCTGCTACAAAGATACGATTGCCACGATCTATGGGCCTTTCCCTCTAGCTGAAATGTAGTGAAGTCCACCCCGTTGGACTCCAATACTCCTATGTTTATGCAACATGTCCCTACAATGATCAATGAAATCCTATGGGTCCTCATGTCGATCATCGCCAAAGACAGAAGGATGTAGTCTGGTCCACTTATCCAACCGCTTCGGGTGCTCGATTGTCGCAGCTGGTCTGGGCTCTGGTATAGCTGCTGCAACTGGCTGAGCCCCGCCGCAGGTAGTGCACCTGGGGTCTAATATATAGCAGTAGCATGCCTTAGGGCCTGAGCAGTAGGGGTCTGTGCCCCCCTTCCGCCTGCGATGTGGCTGGGTCTGCTGGAAATAAACCATTTTACACCATAGAATTCATGAACCGCAGTATATGGCCCACGGTATTCTGAAATCCCGATGCAGTCTTGGAATCTGTCGGGGCCAGCTCAAGTGGAGGCACCTCATCCTATTTTTCAATGACAAGATCCTCCATTGTATCCACTGGTGGTACAATGGGTGCAACTCTAGGACGCCCTCGTCCTCTAAGAGGAGCTGGAGCCCTCCCTCGGCCTCTGCCTCGTCCTCTAGAAACAAGGGGTGCAACTCCTTTACCTCCAAGTACAATGGCCGCACGCGTTCTCACCATCTATGAGAGAATAAGAGAAATTTACTTAGCACAACATTAACTACACGATAGGAGATAAATAAAGAGAAGTTTCCTAACACACTATAGCCTCTCGAAGATAAGTACGGATGTCTCCGTACCAATCCGCAAGACTCCATTAGGCCTTCTCATGACTTGTGAGACCTATATATACCTAGTTCTATGATACCAAGTTGTCACAGCCCAATTCCCACGAAAGGCCGTGATGGCACCCAACATCGCTGTTAGGCAAACCAATGGTGAGCTATCCATACAATTGTTCATTTTATTTATTTTAAAGTCTTGAATTTTATTTAATAAAGAAAGTAAGAATAAATGACCATGGTGATATAAAGCATAAATAAAGCATAAGAGTGGAATAGTTATATTAGGCAAAAATCATAAATATCTATTAAAAATTCCCAAAACCCGGTATCACAAGTGCACGAGCATTCTACTAGAATATACAAACCACTACATCTACTGTCCAAAATGAAATAGACAAAAATATAAAATAAAGTGCAATAGGAAGGAGACTCCGGGTGCTGCGAATCAGACCATGGAAGAGCAACTCACCAGTAAGTCTCCCGGTAATGTGGATGCATGCCTGATCGGATACCAGATTTACTTGCCTCAGTACATACACAATTTGTGTAGAACCATAGCATGTGTACGTAAACAATGTGTACCCAGTAAGTATCTAGTCTAACCTCGAAGAAGTAGTGACGAGGGGTTGACATCGACACTTACTAGAGGTTAATAAATATTGTGAATGACTTATAAATAGGCATTAAATACAATAGTAACAATGGAATAAGAAAATAATAAATAATGAGCCTTTAACAGAATGCCAATTTAAAATCTCCAATTCTCACATGCCAATTTTAACAAATAAGAGCCATCGAGTAATTATCAAATCTCAAGTAATGAAGGAAATATCAAGTATAACCCGACTCCTAGCGATATCACGCATGAATTATACCAACATCGTACGACCCTATCCAGAAAAGTCATGTACATTGCCGAGGGTCGACCACCGCAAATCATAGATGCATCTAAATATACTACCGAGGCGTTCGACCCGATCTACAGGAATAGGGAAACTCTACAAATCACGGTCATTGACTACAACACAAGAATAGTACTCTAAGAAGCATAATTTCCACTAATAATCAAGTATTCCACCAAAACTCAAGATAATGAAGTCTGGTCTCATAAAATCCCATATCGAATTTCAATTATAAATTTAAATAATTAAACTAACAAGTTGGGTTCAAATAATACAAGTATTGCATGGTAAAGTCTTAAGTCTACCCGGACATAAGCATGATTTTTAGCTAGGTACGGACTCTCGTCACTTTGTGTGTACGTAGCATGCACAATTATTAATAAATGACAATTTAAACAACTACATGGATAATTCCTTATTACAAGGTTAGGAAAGATACTTACCTCGCTTCCAACTTCACTACTCGGCTCTTCAACCACACTAATTGCCTCAAATCTGTACCGAGCAATCCGAAACTAACCAAAGGTTGTACAAACTAATCAATATATGCTCAAAATTTCATAATTTAACTATTAAAGTAATTACCCAACCGAATTTTAAAAATTCCGAAAAGTTACCCTGAGGCACACGTGCCCGGATTCCAGAATTTTTTATAGATAAATGTTACCCATAACTTTACGAGCTCGAATATATAATTTCAACATAATCTTAAAATTTCCATAATTTATATATTAAAATCTACCCATAACATATGTATTAAACTCACATTGGTAAGAATTACTTACCTTACAATACTAGATGAAAAACTCCATCCAAGAGCTCCAAAATCGGCCAAGAGAAGTGGAAAATGAAAAAGAATGGCCAAAGTCCTGATTTTTATTAAGTTTCTGCCTTGTGATCCCTGCATCGCGATCGCGAAAGAAGGCACCCGATCGCGAAGGCAAAGTTGATATTGTCCAGTTTTTCCCCTTCGAGAGCATGATAGGGGCCTCGCGATCGTAAAGACAGACCTGGCCAACCCTTCGCGAACGCGAGCTCCCATTCGCAAACGTGAGGGCTACCCAGCCTGCCATCCCCAACCTCTATTTCTCTTACACAATCGCGACCTACACTTCGCGATCGCGAAGCTTCACAGCCCTCTCCCATCGCGAACGCGAAGCATCAAATTCCCCTAGACCAAATCTTTCATCGCGAACACGGGAAAGCCTTCGCGTTCGTGAAGTTGGAAACCAGCACTAGTAATTTCTGCAATTTTGGACTTAACTCTGGGTGATCCAAAACACACCTGAGCCACCCGGGACCCCGTCCAAATGTACAAACAAGTTTGTAAACATACTAAAGACCTGTTTGAAGCCTCAAAACACATAAAATAACATCGAAACTAAGAATCGCACCCCAAAACCAAATTAATCAACTTCAAACTTCTTCAACTAGCTCTGAATGCGATGAATCACACTTAGACAACTCAGAACAATGCCAAATTTTGCGCACAAGTCATAAATCATGATACAAACCTATTCACAAGCTCAGAATACCAAATAGACATCGATAACACTAAAGTCTACTTCAAACCACATTTAAGAAACTCTAAAACCTTTAAGGCGCCAACGTTCAACATTAAGTGCCGAAATGCTCTCGGATCACCCGAAACCCGATTCGAACACACACCCAAGTCCAAAATTATCATACGAACCTATTGTAACCATCAAATTCTAGTTCCAAAGTCATTTACATAGAATGTTGACTCAAGCCAAATCAGACTCAAACAAAAGTATGCTGATGAACCAAATCTAAACAGGCTGGAAAACATTGCTAAAAAGGAGAGCCAGTGAAAGAACCATGTTCTCTGAAAGAAGCATGATCTACAACAGACCGGGGAGGGGGGGGGAGGGAGGGGGAGGGTAACTAAATAGGTTGATATTGAACTGACTGGTAACATTGAACCTGGTTCTTCAATTGATCTAGAAGAAAATGGAGCTCATAAATCACATGTGAGAAACTGGAAACACAAAGTTTTCACCCACCGAGAATTCTGAAATTAAGACAAGATCCAAAGAAGAGCTTTCATCTTGAAAGGAATAAAGTATAGCATCTGGAACCCTGACAAAAAAGACACAACATTCATGACAGAAATGTTCGGGACCCCCCTAGACTTGGCAACTTTTGTTTAGTTTTCCCTTAAACTTTACGTGGTCTTTAATACCCTCCTGAACTTGGAAATTTTATAGTTTTGACCCCCCTCCCCATATGCTGACATGGCAAATAATGTGAATACACTCTCTTTTAGGTTCGTGGTAGGAAATAAAATCGAAAATTTAGCTTCCAAGTGGGGTTATTTGCAAATATTAATTTCCACATAACCAAATATAATGATTTATTTTTTCCAATTTTACTTCTTTTTTTTTGTTCTTAATATACATTGCATATTTGTTTCAATTGTATTTTTTTAGATTCAATGAATTTGTGTTTCAACTATGTACTTTTTATCTGTTTTCCAGTCCAAATTTATAAAAGTTAGTTGAAACTCTATTTATTTTAGCCAAATAAAAAGAAGATTTAGCCAAACTAATGAAGTTCAACTGGTATGTGTTTTACAAAATGAAAAAAATATTTTGTGTTTTTGTTTTTATTTTCTTGCAACGATTATTTATTTAAACTACACATCTTTCTTTTTCGAGCAAATTCGCAAATATTTGGCCAGAATTTTATTATGTTTAGCTAAAATATTTATTTAGCCAATATATGGAGTTCCAACAATGTATTTTTTATTTTTTTAGATGCAAAGGTAATGTGTTCTAATTGTGCATTCCTTCTTTTTCTGACCAAATATGTAAAAGTAACTTGATTAAAATATCATTAGCTTTAGCCAAATAAA
>AWOL01S0098432.1:13734-29284 GCA_000715115.1 Nicotiana otophora
ACTAAATAGGTTGATATTGAACTGACTGGTAACATTGAACCTGGTTCTTCAATTGATCTAGAAGAAAATGGAGCTCATAAATCACATGTGAGAAACTGGAAACACAAAGTTTTCACCCACCAAAATTCTAAATTTAAGACAAGATCCAAAGAAGAGCTTTCATCTTAAAAGGAATAAAGTATAGCATCTGGAACCCCGACCAAAAACATAGAACAATCATGGCATAAATGTTCGGTACCCCCTAGACTTGGTAACTTTCATTTAGTTTTCCCTTAAACTTCACGTGGTCTTTAATACCCTCCTCAACTTAGAAATTTTATAGTTTTGACCCCCCCCCCCCATATGCTGATATGGCAAATTGTGTGAATACACTATCCTTTAGGTGCGTGGTAGGAAACAAATAAAAAGAAGATTTAGCCAAAGTAATGAAGTGCAAATGGTATATTTTTTACAAAATCAAAAACATATTGTGTGTTTTTATTTTTATTTTCATGCAAAGACTATTTATTTAAACTATACATCATTCATTGTCGAGTCATATTTGCAAATATTTGGTCACAATTTTACTATGTTTAGCTAAAATATTTATTTAGCCAATATATGGAGTTCCAACAATGTATTTTGTATTTTTTTAGATGCAAAGGTAATGTGTTCTAATTGTGCATTCCTTCTTTTTCTGACCAAATATGTAAAAGTAACTTGATTAAAATATCATTAGCTTTAGCCAAATAAATAATTGTATCATTGGAGCTAGTTGGGTTTTTAGAAAACGTTGGATGATCAATATACTACCACAAGGAAGAATGCATAGTCTATGTAAGGATTGAATCAAGCATCAAAGGCATGATATGAAAGATTGTCAAAATTCCTTCTTGAGAATGGATTCACAAGAAGTAAATGTAACGACCCGGTCGGTCGTTTTGAGAGTTGTAGCCCCGATCCCTTATTAACTGCTTCTCCCATATCTATTTCTACTATTGTGACTTGCCGAGAGGTTTTGTTTTGGTTTTTAGAGTGTTAAGGTTTAAGCCGTACGATTTGGACCATTATCGGAATTGTGTGAAGACGACTCCAGAATGGAGTTCCGTCAGTTCCGTTAGCTCTGTTAGGTGATTTTGGACTAAATGGCGTGTATCGATAATGTTTTGGAGGTATATAGCTCATTTAGACTTGAAATGGCAAAAATCAAAGTTTTAGAGATTTTGACCGGTAGTGGACTTTTTGATATCGGGGTCAAATTTCAATTCCAGAAGTTGGAGTAGGTCCGTAAGGTTGATTATGACTTGTGTGCAAAATTTGGGGTCAATTAGACGTGGTTTGTTAGGTTTCGGCATCGGTTCTCGAATTTGGAAGTTTCAAGTTCTTTAAGTTTGAATCGGAGGATGATTCGTGATTTTAACATTGTTTGATGTGGTTTGAAGGCTCGACTAAGTTTGTGTGGTATTTTAGGGCTTATTGGTATGTTTGGTTGAGGTCCTGGGGGGTCTCGGGTTGATTTCGGATGGTTAACGGACCTTTTGAACTTAAGAGAAGATAGCAGATTTCTGGTGTTTTTGTTTCAGGCATTTCTTCATCGCGTTCGTGAGAGAGATCTCATGATCGCGTAGGACATCTGGGAGGCCAGCTCAAGTTTATTCTTCGCGTTTGCGCAAAGGAGCCCGCGTTCGCGAATGTATGGTCAATGGAAGCATCATGAATGCAAAGAGTGGAATGCATTCGCGTAGAGGAAGTGAGGCAGCTAGGGACCCTAGTCATTTGGTCTACGCATTCACGTAGTGGGTATCGCGTTCGCGAAAGACCACGAAGTGAAAGGTACGCATTCGCGAGAGATCCCTCGCATTCGCGAAGGAGGAAGTTTGGTCAGTGGAATTTTTGTTATACGCGAAAGCGAGATAGTGGCCGCATTCGCGAAGAAGTGAACACCCAGGCAAATTTAAAAGTTCAAAATCGAGGGTTTATGTCATTTTTCACCATTTGGACATGAGAGCTCGAAATTTGGCGATTCTTGGAGGGATTTTCACGTGGGTGTTTGGGATAAGTGGTTCTTACCTAGTTTTGGTTAATTCCCATGATTATGTCTTTAATTTCATCATTAAATTAGTGATTTGGGTTAGAAAATTGGGGAAAAGTGTAAGAAAAGTTCTTAGTCCGAATTTTGGGATTTTGATCGAGATTTTGGTATCGGATTTGAGTAATTTCGGTACGAATGATCTCATGAGTGAATGGGTGTTTATATGTTATGAAGTTTACCCGATTCCAAGACGTGGGCCTCGGGAGACTTTTTGGGACGATTTTCTACTTTCTTGCTTTAGCTTTGATTTCATTAATTAGAATAATTCTTATAGGTGTATTTATGGTATGTAATTGATTTTGGCTAGATTTGGGCCAGTCGGAGCTGGATATTCGTGGAAAGAGCATTGTTACGGATTAATTGAGCTTGGTTTGAGGTTAGTGGCTTGCCTAGCCTTGTGTGGCGGAAATCCCCTTAGGATTTGATGTTGTTATGATATGTGAGCGCCGTGTACGCGAGGTAACGAGTGCGTACACAGGCTATTTGTAGAAAAACCTAATTTTTACCGAGTAATAGCCTGTTTTCTTCTTATCTGAGTATACTAGCATGTGTAGTTATCCTGTTAGCCTAGAATAGCATGTCTAGGTGTCCTAATTGCCTATTTGAACTCTTTGCATCATATTTAGAAGATTACTTTGGGACTACGGGACGGTATCCCGGGAGATCCCCCTACATATTTACTTTTGAGACTACGAGGCGGTTCCTAGGGAGTTCTCCTTACACATTTACTTTTGAGACTACGAGGCGGTTCCTCGGGAGTTCTCCCTACATATTTAAATTTAAGACTACGAGGCGGTACCTCGGTAGATCTCCTTGGACCTTTATTTTTGGGACTACTAGACGGTATCTCGGGAGATCCCCTACTGTTTATCCTTGTGCTCTGCATGCTATTTTGCTATGTTCTCTTTGTTTAAATTCCAGTTGCTTATTATATTATTATACTCTCCTGCTTATTTATTATATACCAGTAGGGCCTTGATCTGACCTCATCACTACTCGGCCGAGGTTAGGCTTGGCACTTACTGGGTACCACTATGGTGTACTCACGCCCTTTCATGCACATGTTGTTTATGTGCAGATCCAGGTTCCTTTTACCAGGATCATCCTTAGTTGCAGTCACTACTATTTTCGAAGAACTTCAAGGTACATCTGCCCACGCCCGCAGATCCTTAGAGTCCCCTTCTATCCCACCTATGTTGATTCTTTTCTTATTTTTATAGACACTGATGTATAGAACAGTTAGAACTTCGTAGATGCTTGTGACGTACAGAGTTCCGGGTCTTGGGAGTGTTTTGTATACTTCGAGATTTGATTATTGTATATGCCGAGCAGCATCTCAATTGCTTATTAAAACTATCTGTTACTGTTAGTTGTTAATTTGTATGTTATTCATTTCTTTTCTGCAAGTGTTAGGCTTACCTAGTCGTAGAGACTAGGTTCCGTCACGGCGATTCACAGAGGAAGATTTTGGGTCGTGACAGTAAAATTGACAATACATTAAAAATATCTGTTACTGTTAGTTGTTAATTTGCACGTTTAGTTTTGGGACTACGAGACGGTATCTTGGGAGATCCCCTACTGTTTATCCTTGTGTTCTGCGTGATATTTTGCTATGTTCTCTTTGTTTAAATTCCAGTCTTTTATTATATTGTTATACTCTCTTTCTTATTTATTATATACCAGTAGGGCCTTGACCTGACCTCGTCACTACTCGGACGGGGTTAGGCTTGGCACTTACTGGATACCGCTGTGGTGTACTCACGCCCTTTCATGCACATATTTTTCGTGTGCAGATCCAGGTTTCTTTTACCAGGATCATCCTTAGTTCCAGTCACTGTTATTTTCGGAGAACTTCAAGGTACATATGCACGCGCCCGCAGATCCTCGGATTACCCCTCTATCCCCCCTATGTTGATTCTTTTCTTATTTCTATAGACACTGATGTATAGAACAGTTAGAACTTTGTAGAAGCTTGTGACTTACGGTGTTCCGGGTCTTGGGAGTGTTTTATATACTTCGAGATTTGATTATTGTATACGCCGAGCGGCATCTCAATTGCTTATTAAAAATATCTGTTACTGTTAGTTGTTAATTTGTATGTTTTTTATTTCTTTTCCGCAAGTGTTAGGCTTACCTAGTCGTAGAGACTAGGTTCCATCACGACGATTCACGGAGGGAGATTTTGGGCCGTGACAGTAAAATTAACAATTCAATAAAAATATCTATTACTGTTAGTTGTTAATTTGCACCTTAATTTTTGGGACTACGAGACGGTATCTCACGAGATCCCTTACTATTTATCCTTGTGTTCTGCGTGATATTTTTCTATGTTCTCTTTGTTTAAATTCCAGTCTCTTATTATATTGTTATACTCTCCTGCTTATTTATTATATACCAGTAGGGCCTTGACCTGACCTACTCACTACTCGGCCGGGGTTAGGCTTGGCACTTACTGGATACCGTTGTGGTGTACTCACGCCCTTTCATGCACATATTTTTCATGTGCAGATCCAGGTTCCTTTTACCAGGATCGTCCTTAGTTCCAGTCACTGTTGTTTTTGGAGAACTTCAAGGTACATATGCCCACGCCCGCAGATCCTCGGATTACCCCTCTATCCCACCTATGTTGATTCGTTTCTTATTTTTATAGACACTGATGTATAGAACAGTTAGAACTTTGTAGAAGCTTGTGACTTACGGTGTTCCGGGTCTTGGGAGTATTTTATATATTTCGAGAGTTGATTATTGTATATGCCGACCGACATCTCAATTGCTTATTAAAAATATATGTTACTGTTCGTTGTTAATTTGTATGTTTTTCATTTCTTTTCCGCAAGTGTTATGCTTACCTATTTGTAGAGACTAGGTTCCGTCACGACGATTCACGGAGGAAGAGTTTGGGTCGTGACAGTAAAATTGACAATGCATTAAAAATATCTGTTACTGTTAGTTGTTAATTTGCACCTTTAGTTTTGGGACTACGAGATGGTATCTTGGGAGATCCCCTACTGTTTATCCTTGTGTTCTGCGTGATAGTTTGCTATGTTCTCTTTGTTTAAATTCCAGTATTTTATTATATTGTTATACTCTCTTTCTTATTTATTATATACTAGTAGGGCCTTGACCTGACCTCGTCACTACTCGGCCGGGGTTAGGCTTAGCACTTAATGGGTACCGTTGTGGTGTACTCACACCCTTTCCTGCACATGTTTTTTGTGTGTAGATCTAGGTTCCTTTTACCAGCCTCGTCCTTAGTTGCAGTCACTGCTATTTTTGGAGAATTCAAGATACATCTGCCCGTGCCCGCAGATCCTCAGAGTCCCCCTCTATGCCCCTATGTTGATTCTTTTCTTATTTCTATAGACACTGATGTATAGAACAGTTAGAATTGCGTAGTAGCCATTGACTTACAGTGTTCCGGGTCTTGGGAGTATTTTGTATACTTCGAGATTTGATTATTGTATATGCCAAGCGGCATCTCAATTGCTTATTCATAATATCTGTTACTGTTAGTTGTTAATTTTCATGTTTTTCATTTCTTTTCCACAAGTATTAGGCTTACCTAGTCATAGTATAACGCCCCGCAACATTTCCCTAATGATTTAATATTTTTCAGTGCGCCAACGGTATTTGGGAATAACATATTTGAGTATAAAAGGATACCTATGGATAGAGCCACATAATTTCGAAATGATAATGTACGTTTAAGGTGTGTTGTAACATAATAAGGAGTTTTGTAAATGGCAAGAACTTGTGTGGAACAAGTTGGATACATTAAGTGGAAAGGATGATTCAATTGGCACAAGACCCGACTTCAAATGCATAAAACTCTCTCCACATAAAGACTTAGGAGGTGATCTACCTATCAAATTAAAGACCTTTTTGTCTAGTTTCTAACGAATTAAACTGTTAATCGTTTGGATATGTATACAGAACGTTATGGCCATTTTACTGGACCTGTGTCATATGCGTGGCTGTGCATATTTGAGAGTTTCTGCCTCAGGTGCGCGGCCAGATGCGCGGCCACGTATGTAGGAACTCATTAAATAACCCAAGGCTGGGTATAGAGAGGGGTTAAGTCATTTTCGCCTAACATCTGACATTTTAGAGTGAGAGAGAGTGCCCTAGAGTGAGAAGGTGTTCTTCAATTCTTGCTCAACTTTTGGAAGATTAAGAAGGGAAACTCACTAGGTCTTTATCCTAGAGATAAGATTCTGCACCCTAACCCCTAATTTCGAAATTCTCTGAAAATGGGTAATTAGCAAGATATATTTTGGGCATGAGAGTTGTTTATTTTACATGCATGTGATATCAAGGGGTGTAGGAAGATTGTTGAACTAAGCATGATAAAGATTGAGTTGTGGGATAATGGAATCCTCCATAAAAGGACCTAGAAACCTTATGCACACCTAGTGTTTGATAAAATACTTAAATGAGCTAGAACCATGATCATCTTCCTAATTTTGGTTCAATTTGTTATATTTTTAAAATTGATTGAAGTTGCTAAGAATTCCGGAACATTTAGAGTGTAAGGAAGCTCAAGTGAGGTATGTTGGCTAAACTCTTCTTTAAGAATTGGAATTTCCATTTTCCTTGTAAGTTCCAAGATGTTGATTACAAATCAAGTATTCCGATAAGTTTCGTGATGAAGATATATGTTCAATTCGTGTTTCAAATGCTCTTATCATATTGCATTATAAATTGAGGATGTGACCCAAACTATGGATTGTGTATCCACATGTTATAATTAGAAGTCGTGATTTATGTGAAAGTTATTATGCCAAGTTGCATAGAGATTGTGATTGTGATACACCTCCACCCGTATATATTGGGTGAGGCGGCATGACCGCTTTGTGTGGGGTTGTGTATAGTTTTGGTATTGTTGTGGCACCACCACCCATATATATATATATATATATATATATACATATATATATATATATAAGGGTGAAGCGGCATAGCCGCTTTGTGTTGGTATTGGTATCGTTGATGCATTTCCACCCGCATACATTGGGGTGAGGCGGCATAGCCGCTTTGTGTTGATATTGCTATCGTTGATATATTTCCACCCACATACATTGGGGTGAGGCGGTATAGCCGTTTTGTGTAGGTTCTTGGTACTGTGGTTATACATCCACCCGCATACATTGGGGTGAGGCGGCATAGCCGCTTTGTGTTGATATTGCTATCGTTGATATATTTCCACCCACATACATTGGGGTGAGGCGGTATAGCCGTTTTGTGTAGGTTCTTGGTACTGTGGTTATACATCCACCCGCATACATTGGGGTGAGGCGGCATAGCCGCTTTGTGTTGATATTGCTATCGTTGATATATTTCCACCCACATACATTGGGGTGAGGCGGTATAGCCGTTTTGTGTAGGTTCTTGGTACTGTGGTTATACATCCACCCGCATACATTGGGGTGAGGCGGCATAGCCGCTTTGTGTTGATATTGCTATCGTTGATATATTTCCACCCACATACATTGGGGTGAGGCGGTATAGCCGTTTTGTGTAGGTTCTTGGTACTGTGGTTATACATCCACCCGCATACATTGGGGTGAGGCGGCATAGCCGCTTTGTGTTGATATTGCTATCGTTGATATATTTCCACCCACATACATTGGGGTGAGGCGGTATAGCCGTTTTGTGTAGGTTCTTGGTACTGTGGTTATACATCCACCCGCATACATTGGGGTGAGGCGGCATAGCCGCTTTGTGTTGATATTGCTATCGTTGATATATTTCCACCCACATACATTGGGGTGAGGCGGTATAGCCGTTTTGTGTAGGTTCTTGGTACTGTGGTTATACATCCACCCGCATACATTGGGGTGAGGCGGCATAGCCGCTTTGTGTTGATATTGCTATCGTTGATATATTTCCACCCACATACATTGGGGTGAGGCGGTATAGCCGTTTTGTGTAGGTTCTTGGTACTGTGGTTATACATCCACCCGCATACATTGGGGTGAGGCGGCATAGCCGCTTTGTGTTGATATTGCTATCGTTGATATATTTCCACCCACATACATTGGGGTGAGGCGGTATAGCCGTTTTGTGTAGGTTCTTGGTACTGTGGTTATACATCCACCCGCATACATTGGGGTGAGGCGGCATAGCCGCTTTGTGTTGATATTGCTATCGTTGATATATTTCCACCCACATACATTGGGGTGAGGCGGTATAGCCGTTTTGTGTAGGTTCTTGGTACTGTGGTTATACATCCACCCGCATACATTGGGGTGAGGCGGCATAGCCGCTTTGTGTTGATATTGCTATCGTTGATATATTTCCACCCACATACATTGGGGTGAGGCGGTATAGCCGTTTTGTGTAGGTTCTTGGTACTGTGGTTATACATCCACCCGCATACATTGGGGTGAGGCGGCATAGCCGCTTTGTGTTGATATTGCTATCGTTGATATATTTCCACCCACATACATTGGGGTGAGGCGGTATAGCCGTTTTGTGTAGGTTCTTGGTACTGTGGTTATACATCCACCCGCATACATTGGGGTGAGGCGGCATAGCCGCTTTGTGTTGATATTGCTATCGTTGATATATTTCCACCCACATACATTGGGGTGAGGCGGTATAGCCGTTTTGTGTAGGTTCTTGGTACTGTGGTTATACATCCACCCGCATACATTGGGGTGAGGCGGCATAGCCGCTTTGTGTTGATATTGCTATCGTTGATATATTTCCACCCACATACATTGGGGTGAGGCGGTATAGCCGTTTTGTGTAGGTTCTTGGTACTGTGGTTATACATCCACCCGCATACATTGGGGTGAGGCGGCATAGCCGCTTTGTGTTGATATTGCTATCGTTGATATATTTCCACCCACATACATTGGGGTGAGGCGGTATAGCCGTTTTGTGTAGGTTCTTGGTACTGTGGTTATACATCCACCCGCATACATTGGGGTGAGGCGGCGGGGCCGCTTGTGTAGAGTTGTGGTATTGTACTTACACCTCCACCTGCATACATCGGGTTAGGCGGCGGGGCCGCTTTGTGTGAAGATGGTTATAGAGGATCTCATCTTAGATCCT
Organism: Nicotiana otophora; assembly: GCA_000715115.1. Lineage (NCBI taxonomy): Eukaryota > Viridiplantae > Streptophyta > Magnoliopsida > Solanales > Solanaceae > Nicotiana > Nicotiana otophora. The sequence goes on from AWOL01S0098432.1 coordinate 22,865, forward strand.
ATAAATGTTATTGATAGCTCTTAATAAGCTTGCTCTGGTTTAAACGGTTATCTATATTATTCTATTGCCGACCTGATTCATCATATTCATATTGTGTTTCTAAATTCTTAAATTGGTGATTGGTTTTCATACTAGTACTATTCGACGGTACTAACGTCCCTTTTGCCGGGGGCGCTGCATCTTTGAATGGATGCAGATGGTTCCATAGCATGAGGTATTGATCAGTGATAGCAGCACACCTTCTTCCCAGCTGACTTGGTGAGCCCTACTTCATTCCGAGGTCATGTATCTTTTGTTCTTTGTGTATTCTGGTTAAGGTATAGCCGGGGCCTTGTTGCTGGTATTATCACTGTACTCTTCTTTATCTATAGAGGCTCCGTAGACATAGTGTGGGTTGTGTATTGGTGCTGGGAAAGACAAATTATGTTATGTTGTGGTTGTATTACTTGTCCCATTTGAGACTTTAAAAATGATGAAAACTAATGGTAATGAATTGGTATTGTAGACATGGTCATGTTTTGTCTAATTAACGAAAATATGTATTATCTCCATTCGTGGATGAGTTTGAGTAGAAGAAAATCTAACAGGCTTGCTCGGTCGGGTTCACTCGGTTGAGTGTCGGTCGCGCTCCTCGGTTTTGGGGCGTGACATGTAGAGACTAGGTGTCGTCAAGATGATTCACGGAAGGAGAGTTTGGGTCATGACAAGTTGGTATCAGAGCCCTAGGTTTATAGGTGTCATGAGTCACAAGCCGGTTTATTAGAGTCTATCGAATCGGTACGAAGACGTTTGTACTTATCTTCGGGAGGCTATAGAACTGTTAGGAACAATCATATTTCTTTTGATTCCTTGTCGTGTGAGTTAATGACATCAAATGCTAAACATTCTCTATTTTATTCTTTCTCATAGATGGTGAGGACCTGTACCAGAGGATCTGATAACCAGGCACCTGTGCCCCCTGCTAGAGCCGCCAGAGGCCGGGGCCGGGGTAGAGTACGGCCACGCGGTGCAGCCAGAGCACCCGCGCGAGCTGCGACAGAGGAGCCCCCATTAGTTCCAACTGGAGGACAGGCACCGGAGATTTCGATTGCTGCACCAGCCCTCTAAGAGACTCTAGCCCAGTTCATGAGAATGTTCAGCACCTTAGCTCAGGCTGGATTGATTCCATTAGCTCCCACCATATCTAAGGCCGGGGGAGGGGCACAGACTCCCACAGCCCGCACTCCTGAGCAGAGGGTCCAGGTTGATCAGGCCCTAGAGTTATTCCTATGCCGCCGGTAGTCCCGGTTCAGTATGCGACTAGGACAACTACTTCTAAGGCGGAGCAGCTCAGACTTAAGAGGTACAAGAAGTACCACCCACCTACCTTAAGCGGATTGGCTACAGATGATGCTCAGGATTTTCTGGAGAAGTGCCATCGTATTCTCCGTACTATGGGCGTAGCGGAGATGAATGGGGTTTGTTTTACCACTTTCCAGCTTAGAGGAGCAGCCTATCAGTGATGGCGTGCTCATGAGTTGAGTAGTCCGGATGAGGCAGCTTCACTTACATGGACTCAGTTCTCGGACATATTTTTAAGAGAGTATGTCCCTCAGAGCCTCAGGGACTCATGGCGCGCGGAGTTTGAGCAGCTGCACCAGGGTGCTACGACTATGTCAGAGTATGCAGCCCGCTTCAATAATTTGGCCCGACATGCACCGGCCTTGGTTGCAACAGTTCGAGAGAGGGTTCGTCGGTTTTGAGGGACTCCACCCCAGTATCAGGATTAGTATGGTCAGGGAGCTGGAGATGGATATTCCTTACCAGTAGGTTGTGAGTATTGATACGATATTGGAGGTCATGCTTGCCCGGGACCGAGAGGAGAGAGAGGCCAAGAGGTCTCGAGAGACTGGTTCTTTTTCTGGAGCTCGTGCCCCAGCATCTCGCCATGGTAGGGTTATGTGGGTCGCCCCGTTAATTCAGCTCTTCCATCCGTCAGTGGTGTTCCAACCCCTTCTAGGCCCCAGGAGCCTTATTATGCACTACCAGTATCAAGTGTGCCTCCTGCTTGGGGTACTTTTAGCGGCCAGTCCAGCAGACCTGGCCCGAGTCAGTCACAGCAGCCACACTTTTTGAGGGGTTGTTTTGCATGTAGTGACACCCATCATATGGTGAGGGATTGCCCCAGACTTAGGAGGGTTGCACCACCACAGACTTCTCAGCCACAACGTGCTCCACCGGGTCCTCAGGCTATGATTCCAGCACTAGCTACTGCCCCACCTGTTCATCCAGCTCAAGGTGGAGGTCAGGGAAGTCGAGGTTGCCTTAGAGGGGGAGACTCGACCAGGTATTATGCTCTTCCGAATCGTACAGAGGCAGTTGCTTCTGACTCTGTCATTACAGGTATTATTCCAGTCTATCATAGATATGTGTCGGTATTATTTGACCCAGGCTCTACATATTCATATGAGTCCTCTTATTTTGCCCCACATTTGGCCGTATCTCGAGATTCTTTGAGTTCCCCTATTTATGTGTCAACTCATGTGGGAGATTCTCTTATTGTGGACCGCATGTATCAGTCGTGTTTGATTGCTCTTAGTGGTTTTGAGAACAAAGCTAATTTATTATTATTCATCATAGTAGACTTTGATGTTATCTTGGGCATGGACTAGTTGTCGCCCCATTATGCTATTCTTGATTGTCATGCTAAGTCCGTGTCACTGGCTATGCCAGGCTTACCACGATTAGAGTGGAGAGGTACCTTAGAGTATAATCCCCGCAGATTTATTTCATTTCTTAAGGCTCAACGAATGGTTGAGAAGGGGTGCGCCGCGTTTTTAGCTTATGTGAGAGATGTCAGTATTGATACCCCTAGAGTTGAGTCAGTTCCAGTAGTGAAGGATTTCCCAGATGTGATTCCAGCTGATCTTCCGGGCATGCCGTCCTATAGAGATATTGATTTCGGCATTGATTTATTGCTGGGCACTCAGCCCATCTCTATTCCTCCATACCGTATGGCTCATCTTGAGTTGAAGGAGTTGAAAAAGCAGTTGTAGGAGTTTCTTGATAAGGGCTTCATTCGGCTCAGTGTGTCACCTAGGGGTGCTCCGGTCTTGTTTGTAAAGAAGAAGGATGGTTCTATGCGTATGCGTCTTGATTATCGCCAGCTGAACAAAGTTACAGGGAAGAACATGTATCTATTACCTCGTATTTATGACTTATTTGATCAGTTACAAGGTTCCAGAGTGTTCTCCAAGATTGACTTACATTCAAGCTATCATCAGTTAAAGATTCGGGAACCAGATATTCCGAAGACTGCTTTCAGGACCCGATATGGTCACTATGAGTTTCTTGTCATGTCTTTCGGGCTGACCAATGCCCCAGCAACCTTTATGAATTTGATGCACAGTGTGTTCCAGCCCTATCTTGACTCCTTTGTTATTGTGTTCATTGACGACATCCTAGTGTATTCCCGGACTCGGGAGGATCATGAGCAGCACCTGAGGAATATGCTTCACACCTTTAGAGAAAATAAGTTATACACAAAATTTTCTAAGTGTGAGTTTTGGCTAGACTCAGTGGCATTCTTGGGCCATGTAGTATCGAGTGATGGGATCAGGGTGGATCTGAAGAAGGTGGAAGCAGTGTAGAGTTGGCCTAGATCATCATAGGCTACGGAGATCCGTAGTTTTTTTGGTTTGGCAGGGTATTACCATTGCTTTGTAGAGGGATACTCATCTATTGCAGCGCCTATGACCAAGCTGACCCAAAAGGGTTCTCCGTTCAGGTGGACAGAGGAGTGTGAGGAGAGCTTTCAGAAGCTCAAGACAGCTTTGACTACAGACCCAGTTTTGGTATTGCCTATAGGTTCGGGGTCCTACACTGTATATTGTGATACGTCACGAATTGGTCTTGGTGCAGTGTTGATGTAGGACGGTACGGTGATTGCCTACGCGTCTAGACAGTTGAAGGTGTATGAGAAGAACTATCATGTCCACGACCTTGAGTTGGCAGCTATTGTTCATGCCCTGAAGATTTGGCGGTACAATTTGTACGATGTTCCTTGTGAGAATTACACTGATCATCAGAGTTTGCAGCATTTGTTCAAGAAAAAGGATCTTAATTTGAGTCAGTAGAGGTGGTTGGAGCTACTTAAGGATTATGATATCACCATTTTGTACTACCCGGGATAAGCCAATGTGGCAGCCGATACTTTGAGTCACCGGGCAGAGAGTTTATGGAGTTTACCATATCTTCCAGCAACAGAGAGACCCTTAGCATTGGATGTACAGGCCTTAGCCAGCCAGTTTGTGAGATTGGATATTTCTGAGCCGAGTCAAGTGTTGGCTTGTGTGGTCTCTTGGTCTTCTCTCTATGATCGCATCAGGGAGTGTCAGTATTATGACTCCCACCTGGTTGTCCTTAAGGACACGGTTCAACACGGTGATGCTAAGGAGGTCACTATTGTGATGATGGCATATTGAGGATACAGGGTAGGCTAGGTGTGCCTAATGTAGATGGTTTGCATGAGTTGATTCTTCAGGAGGCTCAAATCTCGCGGTACTCTATTCATCCGGGTGCCGCGAAGATGTATCAGGACTTGAGGCAGCATTACTGGTGGAGGAGGATAAAGAAGGACATAGTAGAGTATGTGGATCGGTGCCTAAATTGCCAGCAGGTGAAGTATGAGCATCAACGTCCGGGTGGGTTGCTTCAGAAGTTAGAGATTCTGGAGTGGAAATGGAAGCGGATCACTATGGATTTCGTTGTTGGACTCAGCAGAGGTTTGATGCAGTTTGGGTGATTGCTGATAGGATGACCAAGTCAGCTCCTTTCATTCCTATGATGACTACTTATTCTTCCGAGCAGCTGGCTCGAATTTACATCTGCGAGATCGTCAGGCTTCATGGTGTACCGGTATCCATCATATCTGACTGGGGTACATAGTTTACATCATATTTCTGGAGGGCTGTACAGCAGGAGTTGGGTACTCTGGTTGAGTTGAGCATATCATTTCACCCTCTGATGGACGGACAGTCCGAGCACACTATTCAGATACTGGAGGATATGCGCTGTGCTTGTGTGTTAGATTTTGGGGTTGCATGGGATCAGTTCTTACCACTTGCGGAGTTTTCCTACAACAACAGTTATCAGTCGAGCATTTAGATGGCACCGTATGAGGCTCTATATGGAAGCGGTGTCGGTCTCCAGTAGGTTGGTTCGAGCCGGGCGAGGCTAGATTATTGGGTACAGACTTGTTTCAGGACGCCATGGATAAGGTGAAAGTGATTCAGGATCGACTTTGTACAGCCCAGTCCAAACAGAAGAGCTATGCAGACCGGAAGGTTCACGATGTTGCATTCATGGTTGGAGAGGGGGTCTTGCTCCGGGTTTCGCCTATGAAGGGCTTTATGAGGTTCGGAAAGAAGGGCAAGCTGAGCCCATGGTTTATCGGCCCATTTGAGGTATTGCGACGAGTTAGGGAGGTTGTTTATGAGCTTGACTTGCCTCCCCGTCTTGCAGGGGTCCACCCAATATTTCATATTTCCATGCTCCAGAAGTATCATGGTGATCCGGCTCAAGTGTTGGATTTCAGCTCAGTCCAGTTGGACAAGGATCTATCTTATGTCGAGGAGGCAGTGGCAATTTTGGACAGGCAGGTTTGAAAGATAAGGTCAAAGAACATTGCTTCCGTGAAGTTTCAGTAGAGGGGTCAGCCAGTCGAAGAGGCAACTTGGGAGACCGAGCATGTTATGCACAGCCGTTATCCTCATCTTTTCACCACTTCGGGTATATTTTTATGCTCGTTCGAGGACGAACGATTATTTAAGAGGGGAAGGATGCAACGACCTGACCAGTCATTTTGAGAGTTATACCCCCGATCCCCTATTAACTTCTTCTCCCATATCTATTTATTCTATTGTGACTTGCCTAGAGGTTTCGTTTTGGTTTCTGGAGTGTTTTGGGACACTTAGTCCCTAAATGGAGGTTTAAGCCTTAGGATTTGGACCGAGTTGGAATTGTGTGAAGACGACTTCGAAATGGAGTTCGATCGGTTTCGTTAGCTCCGTTTGGTATTTTGGACTTAGGGGCGTGTCCGGATAGAGTTTTGGAGATCTATAGCTCATTTAGGCTTGAAATGGCGAAAGTCGAAGTTTTGGATATTTTGACCGGTAGTGGATTTTTTTATATTGGGGTCGGATTCCGATTCCAGAAGTTGAAGTAGGTCTGTAAGGTTGATTATGCTTGTGTGCAAAATTTGGGGTCAATCGGACGTGGTTTGATAGGTTTCGGCCTCGGTTGTCGAAGTTGGAAGTTTCAAGCTCTTTAAGTTTGAATCGAAGGATAATTCATGATTTTAGCATTGTTTGATGTGGTTTGCAGGCTTGCTTAAGTTTGTATAGTATATTAGGACTTGTTGGTATGTTTGGTTGAGGTCCT
>AWOL01S0098438.1:0-20904 GCA_000715115.1 Nicotiana otophora
TACATTTTTGATAGGTTTAGTCTAATAATTAGGATTAGTTGTTGACCTTTGCTTAATTAATTTCCTACTTATTATGGTAGTAGATATGTTTTGAAGCTGGTGTATTGAAATTTTGTTGTAATGATGCTCAATTATTTGAAGATAAAAGTGGGGAAGGGACGAGGAATGGGCCAAGAAATCAATGATAATAGCTAGCAATATGGAAATAAGTAACCATATGCCAACGAGAACGAGGCAAAATTTCGTGTTAAGGTCCCCTGCAAGATCTTGCCTGGCTGGCTAATAATGGAACACTTAGTTTCTTTATTGATTTAACTATTTGGGTTAATTCTTCTTAGCTACGAGTGATACATATATCATTTTTTTCATGTTCATCTTCTACTTCAAATTTTCAATTCAAACCACATCAAAACTCCACAAAACCATCCCAAAGCTCCTTAAGATGTACCAAATTTATTATAATAACACTCACTCAAAAAGCAAAAAATTTACCCTTTTTGACTACAAATAGCTAATTGGCTAATATTGATAATATTTGATTAATATCAGTAATATTTGATGAATTGACCAATTTTTATAATAAGCTACTTATACATGAACATAGCTGGTAGTTTTTCTTATTTAATTAGTGCTAAGATTCGCTAGTTTGGGCTTATAAGTGTGCCAGAATGAGTTCATAAACATTGGGCTACAATCCAACCTGTTAGCGTAAATAGCACGGGCTAACCAGTTTTCGGATTGGTAATTGAAAAATAGTCAATATTTGCAAAGTCATTAAAAAATAGTACACTATTTTGCTGCAACACGGAAAGTTCCTGCATAATATACTGGAGATTGGTGCAACTGTGTATACTTCCAGCATATTATGCTGGAACTCCAGCACACAGAAAATTCCAACACAATATACTGGAGATTGGAGCACCTGTGTATGAACTTCCGGTATATTATATTAGACCAGTATATTATGCTGAAGCTCCAGTATATTATGCTGGAAGTTCACATGTAAAACATTCGAACTCCAGTATTATTTTCCGGAAATCTGAAGAGTATTTTCGTTTATATTTATCTTTACATGAAAAGTGACTAAATTTCGATTACTTTTAAAATTGTGGCTATTTTTCAATTACCACTTGTAAATTTGACTATTTTTGAATTTTACCCACCTGTCAACATCTGAGTAAGCCAATGTGTAAATTGGATCAAACCTAACCCATCTATGATCTAACGGCTAACGCATACATCTCCATATTTATCCAGAGAAAATGGAAAAAATTGGACAAATAGCTACTTTTTATGCCGCTAATAAAAAGTTAGCCACAATTGCAAACCTAATCAGTATTTAGCCACTTTATAATTAGTTGGAAAAATACCCCTCCAGAAAGAAAAAATACCCTAAATTAAGTACGAAACCTATTTCTTCTTCTCCGCTTCTTATTCTTCACTCTGCCCAGAAGGTCACTGTACTACATTTTCATTTATTATTTTAGAAGAATTAACCCAAATAGCCGCCCACCTACATTGCCAAATAAGTGAAAAAAAACCCATCCTTAATTCCTCACTATTATATCTCTCAAAAGTTAACACGCTTCTGGGATTAGTTTGGTTTGAGGGGTAGAGATGCTTAATTTTGGTATAAATTCATTAAGTATTATTTATACATGAATATACAGGGGCAGGGGCGAAGGCACCGAACCCAGTAGCTTTTGCTCAAATAGTGTATTTGATATTTTGAATTCATGAAATATGTATAAATATTAAATCGACAACCTAGTCATTAACATTTGAAGTCGTGGTCCCAAAATTCAGAACTCATAAAGTTGAAATCCTGGCTCCACCTTTAAGTATATATATGTATTAGATATGAGATTAAATTAGAATAAGAATGTATGTGCAATATATGGATGAGAGTAACTAAAGACAATACTTTCCTTAAAGTATGCAATTCCTACATAACAATCTTTTGTTTATGATTCATTGTGTAACAACCTCTATGTTATTATCAATCTGTATAGCATAATCTCGGTTAAACGTAACTGCAAACCAAACGACCCTAATGGGTGTTTGGTTGGATGTATTAATAAAGTAATTCCAATATATATAAGGTTCTCCATAAAATAATGCTATAATATTTAAGTTAATGTTTAAAAAAAAAACGATAATCTATGCATATCTAATACTGTATTTGGTTTGTCATTTAAAAATTTAACGTCCTTCTAACTACTTAGAGTTTCGTAACCAATATTAAATTAATACCTGTATAATCTATGCGAAAATTTGTATGCTAATTATTTTATGCAGAATAAAATACACTATAAGAATATGTGTTTGAACAAGACTGTGAAAAAAATATTTAAAGATAAATATTTCCTCCATTTTAATTTATGTAACGTATTTCCCTTCTCGAAATTCAAAATCATGGAGTTAGACCAACATTTTAAAATATATTGTGTTTATTATATTTAAATGAGAAGAATTGCTATTGATAGTATTTTTCTTTAATTTTTGAATAACTAAATTTTAATTTTAAAATACTAAATTGAACTAATTCAATTTAGCTAATTAAATTGAACTAATTCAATTTAGCTATCAATTTAATATTAGTCAAATTAACTCTCGATAAATGAAATTTATCTGTAACGACCCGACCGGTCGTTTCGAGAGTTGTAGCCCCATTCCCCTATTTTTTGCTTCTTTTGTGCTTTATAGCTGTTATATGACTTATCAGGTTAGTTGGTTCGGGTCCGGAGTGAATTCAGGGTGAATTGAGACACTTAGTCTCTTAATTGAAATCTTAAGTTGAAAAAGTCGACCGAATGTCGACTTATGTGTAAACGACCTCGGATTTGAATTTTGATAGTTCTGTTAGCTCCGTTGGGTGATTCTGGACTTAGGAGCGTGTCCGGATTGTGATTTGGAGGTCGGGAGTAGAATTAGCCTTGAAATGGCGAAAGTTGAAATTTTGGAAAGTTTGACTAGTAGTGAAATTTTTGATATCGGGGTCGGATTTCGATTCCGGAAGTTGGAGTAGGTCCATAATGCCAAATGTGACTTGTGTGCAAAATTTAAGGTCACTCAGACGTGATTTGATAGGTTTCGGCGTCGTTTGTAGAATTTAGAAATTTTAAAGTTCATTAGGCTTGAATCCGTGTGTAATTCGTGTTTTTGATATTGTTTGAGGTGGTTTGAGGATTCGACTAAATTCGTATCGTGTTTTGGGACTTGATGATATGTTTTGTTGAGGTCCCGGGGGCCTCAGGTGAGTTTCGGAGGGTTAACGGATCATTTTTGGACTTTGGTCGTTGGCTGATAACTGCTGGTGTATTTGTGCTGGTTTCCTCTTACGCGTTCGCGAGAGGAGCCTCGCGTTCGCGAAGGGTGTTTGTGAGCTGGGAAAGTTTTGTTCTACGTGTTCGCGAATAATGAGGCGCGAATGCAAAGGTATGGTTGTGTGTGCATCGCGAACGCGGTGAGGTGTCGTGTTCGCGAAGAGATGTTGAGATAGCTGGGGACTCCAAGCCCTTGGTCTATGCGTTCGTAGGGCAGGGGTCGCGTTCGCAAAAGGGAGATGTTGGTAAAGCTCTGCGTTCGTGAAGTTGTGGTCGCGTTCGCGATGAAGGTGCATCTGGGCATATTTAAAAGATTAGAAACGAGGGTTTGGAGTTCATGTCATAAAATTGAAGTGAGAGCTCGGTAAAAGGCGATTTTTGGAGAGATTCTTGCGTGGGTGTTTGGGGTAAGTAATTCCTATCTAATTTTGGTCAAATCCCATGATTATGCCTTTATTTCTACTATCTAATTTGTGATTTGGGATGAAAAATTGGGAAAAAAGAGGAAGAATTCTTGAGTTAGATGCACATGTACTCGGTGACACCCCGATATTTGGGAGGGAGTTGTATTGCGTTGTGATTTTATTTCGGTTTTAAATGGTTTCTTAAATATTTACTGTTTCCATTTTATTTTTTTCAAAGTTTTACTGAGTGATCATGGCGAGTAGTTGGCTTGCCTAGTTTCACGATAGGCACCATCACGACGGTTGATTTTGGGGTCGTGATAAGTTGGTATCAGAGCCTAGGTTACATAGGTCTCACGAGTCATGATAGTAGAGTCTTGCGAATCGGTACGGAGACGTCTGTACTTATCTTTGAGAGGCTGCCGAACCCTTAGAAAATTTTACATTCTTGTATTCTTGTCGTGCAGATTGTTGGTTCCGGTAACTAAATTTCTGTTATTCTATTCTCTCACAGATGATGAGGACATGTACTACTAGGCAGGGTGGACAACCACCAGTACCACCAGTACCACCAGTTAGGGCCGCGAGAGGCCGAGGTTGCGGTAGAGGTGCAGCTCGCACAACTGCTAGGACAGCACCTGCTGATACACCGGTTGCCCCAGTTCAGTAGCAGGTTGCAGTTGTGGACGAGCTTGTTGGACCAGCTCAGGCACCAGTTGTGCCCATTGTGATTCTAGGCATTCAGGAGGCTTTGGCCCAGATATTGATAGTTTGCACTGGTCTTGCTCAGGTGGCTTCGGCTCAGGCCGCACCTGCCACTTCTCAGGCCGGGGGAGGTACTCATACCCCTGTTGCCCGTACTCCAGATCAGGTAGTGTAGGGACTCCAGATACCAAGGGCATTTTCAGCCCAGCCGGCTGCAGCTGCTCAGGCCCCAGTAGATCCCGTTATGGCAGACACTGAGCATTAAAGGCTTAAAAGGTTTGGGAGGCTTCGACCTCCATCATTTAGTGGTGCAGAGTCAGAGGATGCTGAGGGTTTTCTGGATAGGTGCGAGCGGATGCTTCGGACAACGGGTATTCTAAAGGCCAGTGGGGTCTCGTTCACTACTTTTCAGTTTTCTGGGGCTGCCTTAAAATAGTGGGAGGCTTATGAGAGGCGCAGGCCAGTCGGTGCAGCACCACTCACATGGCAAGAGTTCTCCATTCTCTTCTTGGAGAAGTTCGTGCCGCAGTCTCGCAGAGAGAATATGCGTAGATAGTTTGAGCAACTTCGTTAGGATGGCATATCTGTGACGCAGTACAAGATGAGGTTTTTTGAGTTGACTCGTCACGTAGTTTGTCTAGTTCCCACTGATAGGGAGAGGATTCGGATGTTCGTCGATGGCCTCACATATCAGTTGCGGTTGCTTATGACTAGGGATAGGGTATCTGGTGCTACTTTGACGAGGTTTTCAACATTGCTTGGCAGATAGAGATGGTCCGTAGTTAGGAGCGGGTGAGAGGGAGGCCAAGAGGCCTCGTGGATCAGGTGATTTCAGCGATGTTCCTTCAGGGGATCAGTTTTACTGCGTCAGGGGTCGAGCTTACAGGCACGCTCAGATGGGTCGTCTAGTTCACCGTGGTGCATCATCTATCCATGGTTCATATAGTTATCATCAGGGCCAGTCATCTCTCAGTGCCCTACCAGTTCAGAGTTCATCCCATGCACCTTCAGTTTAGGGCTCATCAGCACCGGGTTATTCTAGCGGGTATCCTGGTGTTCGGGGCTCTCTCCAGTCCCCACCGCCATTCGCAGGGAGAGGTTGTTTCGAGTGTGGAGATATGGGTCACATCAAAAGGTATTGTCCCCGCCTTATGGGAGGTCCAGCTAAGCAGAGGAGTCAGCCTACGACTTCAGCTCCCATTACTTCACCGCCCGCTCAGCCAGCTCGAGGTGGAGCTCAGCCAGTTAGGGGTCGTCCTAGAGGGGGAGGCCGATCAGGTGGCGGTCAGGCCCAATTCTATGCTATTCCTGCCAGACCAGATGCTATTGCTTCAGATACAGTGATCACATGTATTGTCTCAGTATGTCACCGAGATGCTTATGTATTATTTGACACTGGTTCCACCTATTCATATGTATGATCGTATTTTGCTCATTATCTGGATACGCCCCGTGAGTCTTTAGCTTCATCTGTTCATGTATCTACATCGGTGGGTGATACTATTATTGTGGACCATGTGTATCGGTCGTGTGTAGTGACTATTGGGGGATTGGAGACCAGAGTTGATCTCTTGCTGCTTACTATGGTTGGGAAGGGTTGTTTATCTTATTTGGCCTTTGTGAGGGATGTTAGTGCTGATGCTCCTACTATTGATTCTGTTCCGATGGCGCGGGAATTTTCGGATGTGTTTTCTGCAGACTTGCCGGTCATGCCGCCTGACAGGGATATTGACTTCGGTATTAACTTGGTGTCGGGCACTCTGCCCATTTCTATTCCACCATATCGCATGGCACCAACTGAGTTGAAGGAATTGAAAGAGCAGCTTCAGAAACTCCTTGATAAGGGGTTTATTAGGCCGAGTGTGTCATCTTGGGGTGTACCGGTGTTGTTTGTGAAGAAGAAGGATGGTACTATGAGAATGTGCATTGATTACAGGCAGTTGAACAAAGTTACAATCAAGAACAAGTATCCTTTTCCGCGTATTGATGATCTATTCGACCAGCTTTAAGGAGCGAGGGTGTTCTCCAAGATTGATTTTAGGTCTGGGTATCACCAGTTGAAGATTCGGGACTCGGATATTCTAAAGACAGCCTTCAGGACCCGTTATGGTCATTATGAGTTCCCTGTGATGTCTTTTGGGCTGACCAATGCCCCAACAACGTTCATGCATCTGATGAACAATGTGTTTCTGCCTTATCTCGACTCATTTGTCATAGTGTTCATTGATGACATCCTGGTGGACTCTCGTAGCTAGGAGGAGCATGCCCAGTATCTGCAGATTGTGTTACAGCGATTGAGGGAGGAGAAGCTTTATGCCAAGTTCTCCAAGTGTGAGTTTTGGCTCAGTTTAATGACATTCTTGGGGCACGTGATGTCCATTAAGTTTATTCAGGTGGAGCCGAAGAAGATAGAGGCAGTTCAGAGTTGGCCTAGGCCGTCCTCAGCTATAGAGATTTGGAGCTTTCTTGGTTTGGCAGGCTATTATCGTCGCTTCGTGGAGGTATTATCGTCTATTGCGCCGCCCTTGACCAAATTGACCCAAAATGGTACTTCTTTCAGGTGGTCGGATGAGTGTGAGGAGAGCTTTTAGAAGCTCAAGACTTCCTTGACCACAACTCCAGTTCTAGTTTTGCCATCAGCTTCAGGCTCTTATACAGTGTATAGTGATGCTTCTCGGATAGGCATTGGGTGTGTATTGATGCAGGGAGGTAGAGTGATTGCTTATGCTTCGCGCCAGTTAAAGCCTCATGAGAAAAACTACCATGTTCATGATTTGGAGTTAGCTGCCATCATTCATGCATTGAAGATTTGGAGGCATTATCTCTATGGTGTGTCTTGTGAGGTATTTACGGATCATCGGAGTCTCCAGCACTTGTTCAAACAAAAGGATCTAAATTTGAGACAACGAAGATGGTTGGAGCTGCTAAAAGACTATGATATCACCATTATGTATCATCCCGGGAAGGTCAATGTGGTGGCCGATGCCTTGAGTAGAAAAGCGGTGAGTATGAGTAGTCTTGCATTCATTCTCGTTGGGGAGAGACCTCTTGCAGTCAATGTTCAGGCTTTGGCCAACCAGTTCGTGAGATTGGATATTTCGGGGCCCAGTCGGGTTCTAGCTTGTGTGGTTTCTCGGTCTTCCTTATATGATCGCATCAGAGAGCGCCAGTATGATGATCCCCATTTGCTTGTCCTTAAGGACATGGTTCAGCACGGTGATGCCAGAGATGTGACTATTGGAGACGATAGGGTATTGAGGATGCAGGGTCAGATTTGTGTGCCCAATGTGGATGGGCTATGTGAGTTAGATTTTTGAGGTTTTGAATGGGATTTTATTATCGGATTTGGGTAAATTTGATATGGTTAGACTCGTGAGTGAATGGGTTTTCGGGTTTATTTCGAGACGTTGGCCCGGGGGCCGATTTGAGCCGATTTCGAATTTTGGCTATAATTTAGTATTTTCTTGTGGAATTGATTCCTTTAGCCTATATTAATTATATTGTACTTCTTGTGGCTAGATTCAGGACGTTTGGAGACGAATTTAAGAGGCAAGGGCATTTTGGAGTAGAATTTAGCCCGGATTGAGGTAAGTAACATTTTCAAACTTTGTTCTGAGGGTTAGAAACCCTGAATTGTGTGTTATGTGATTGGTATTGAGGTGACACATATGCCATGTGACGGGCGTGCACCATGAGAATTGTGACCTGGTTAACTCCATGGCACCATATAGTGGTTCTATCTTGCTGATATCCGTATTTTCATCATGTGATAAAGTAATTGAACTGTCACTAATGTTAGATATCATACGTAGGCTTTATACCGGTACTGTTGGGATCCATAGTGGTCGTTTCTTGCTGTCATCTTACTGATTTCATTAATATTTCATACTCAGTCATATTCATGCATTTCATATCATATCTCAGTCTCTGTGGTTATTTGTTAATACATCATATCATTGTTTCGGGCTAGTTTTCATGACATTGTGAGCCCGTGAATGAGACTGGAGAGATTTCTGACTGAGTGATCCCGAGAGCCTGACTATGAGTGACACTTATGGGATCGGGCTACACGCCGCAGCGGTTATACTGATTTGTGATGGTGCTTGGGATGTAGGAGCCCCTCCGGAGTCTGCACACACCCCCAGTGAGTGCGGTTGATATTATTGAGGGATGGATCTTCCCTGGAAATGGATCTTGTCCGAAAAATTTTATACCTGGAGATGGATATTCTCCACGTGCTGGATTTTCCCTACTTGGTACTGGGTGACTGATGGTCAGTGAGGTATATATTCCGAGATGGATCTTCCCTGGGCCGTTTGGGCCATATACAGTACCGAGTGATTGAGCATTTAAGAGTGTGAGCACATGAGGCTGTTAGCATGGTGCATCTTATACAACATGTGTATTGGCATGGTAGAAGTAGAGGAGTTATACTTTTCATATCATTCATATTGATCCATTTTTACTGTTTTAAGATATCTATCGAACTTGAAAGCATGTCTACATTTCTATAATATTATTTTATGTATTGAATTGTGCCGGTTGAGTTCGTCACTACTTTCACCCCATAGTTTGGGTTTGTTACTTACTGAGTTGGTTGTACTCACGCTACACCTTGTACCTCGTGTGCATATCCAGGTGCTTTCGGTGACGGTAACTGCTGATTGGGGAGACAGGATCTCGAAGATTATCGAGGTAGCTGCATGGCATTCGCAAGCCTTGACTCTCTCTCATTATCTTTATCTGTACTTCAGTTATTACTCCTTAGACATTGTAGTAGACTGAATTCTAACGTAGATGCTCATGTACTCGGTGACACCCTAATTTTTGGGAGTGGGTTGTATTGTGTTGTGGTTTTATTTCGATTTTAAATGGTTTCTTAAATATTTACTGCTTCCGTTTTATTTTTTCAAAGTTTTACTGAGTGATCATGGCTGAGTAGTTGGCTTGCCTAGTTCCACGATAGGCGCCATCACGATAGTTGGTTTTGGGGTCGTGACACTGTCATATAAATTAAATCAGAGGGAGTATGCCATAAAGTAGGTAATCCTTAATTTAACATTACATATACTATTATATATCCCTTAAATAATTATAATTTATATATAACTAAAGCATAAACTAAGTGCTTAACCTAAAATTATATTTATAAGCTAAATTAATTAAATTTATATTTCAAGGCCACAAGCAATCAATTTGGTTCACTTTCTCAAATATAAATAGAAGAACAGTAAAAAAAGAAGTAAATGATAAAATCAGATGTAGAGAGCGCGAAGAGAAATTCTTATTGAAATTGCATCTTCTCAAAGATCTCGTTTTTCTTAGTATCAATTCAGTACAACAATAGAAGGTATTCTAGAGTATCTCCCATAGAATATGTCACGATCCAAATTTCACCAAGTCACGTTGACAACTAACTTAACCTACTAGGTGAACCAACAAACATACAAGACAACCCAAATTGAAGTTCATCAAATAAAAAATAAAATAAGAACGCAAAATTTAATACAAACTACCCCAAGAACTGGTATCACAAGTCATGAGCAACTAAAAATGTGGCTTCAATGCGGATATGAGAAAGTACATTATCTATTTGGATATACATAAACATAAATATAAGATCTTAGGCCGTCATGAACAAATGACAACTGATAACTGAAACACTAATATATCTTCAGTGCTCGTTCTCGAACCCTGCAACAACTCAAATCTAGAATATGCACACAAGGTGAGAAGTGTAGTATGAGTATAACCGACCTCATGTACTCAGTAAGTATCAAAACTAACCTCAACAAAGTAGTAGCAAGGTTTAGTCAAAAGAGACTCAATTTATATAACATGTCCAGTTCATAAGCATATACAAAAAAATTAAAAATCAAGGAGCAACAAGTATGCATAATAAGGTACACAGTCAAAGTAGAATATAAGAAGCATAGTTTTACTTAGATTTCATGATCAAAAGCGTATATTAATGCACCAAATCCTCATATAAAAAAGATATATGTCAAGCAATATTTATTCGAATTCTTCTACATGAATCTAGAATGTATATGCATGATAAAAACTCAAACTTTACATCAACAGATATTCTCTAAGTATCCAACAACTTGGTAATAAGTTCAATACATATGTAAAATGCACCGAGTAACATATGAGGATGATATGCATGAATGCTGCATGTAAGAATGCATGAATATGCATATCTCACGTCAAACTAGACACCGGTCGGTTTCTTACAACCTATGTACCCATGTCCCAAGGTAACATGGGTAACACGTGACTTCGGAGGGATGGATCCAATCCATGCGCCATATCCGAGCATAATAGCTCTACAATCAATCATCAATTCCCACAAAAATATCCATTGTTCTAATATCCCTCTTGTCCTTATCATGCATATATGTCAATCCGCACATAAACACCCATTGTGCCAATATCTCTCTCATCCTCATCATGCATATATATATGAAAATACTCATCGTGCTAATATTTCTATCATTCTCACCATGCATATATATTAAGTCGCACAGAAACACCCAGCATACCAATATCATGCTTACCCTCACCATGTATGTACATGAGAGACTAATATGCATAATGCAATGCATATGACAACAAATATTTGACATTCATGGTGTATGCATATGCATAATATATGACCACAACTATAATATGTAATCTAACATGCATTTAGCCCATCATGTCCCAATAAAATGCCAAAAGCCTAGACATAATCTCTAGCATGAGTAATGTCATGGGCGGCTTTCCAACCATGCCCCATGACACCTTGGATGCACCCCCGTGGCGTCCTGGCAAGCCTTCCAACACCTAATACCACGGTCGGCCCCGTGGTCTCGGCAGCTCCAACTGACAAGCGCGCATATGTCGTTGTCACCCCACCGATAGCCATCACCAGCGCCTAGCCACAGGCAGATACCAACAGCGCCGTGCGCGCAGATAATGCCGCGCGCACCGACCTTAATGCTAAAGACATAGTTGCTGCCAACGGACTTGTTTCTACTTTATAGAAGACTAAGTCCTTTTCATTGTAAATATAGAGTAGTTTTACTGCATTTTCTTTCAGTGTGATTTTACAGCTTATTTATGTCAAGTCATGTAACTTTGATTTATTTATTTTAAGAATTATTAAGGGGGACCAAGCAATCAAACTTTCTAGCAAGCAAACAATTCTCTGTACTGGTGTCTCTCCCCCCGACACTGTGTTATTTTATGTAATAGCTTTCATTCAATACAATCAGGCTTTCTTTCATTCTCAATTCTCTTTTCTGCTTTCTCTCAATTGCTCATAACATTAGTTTTCCCGTACGGCACTGACAATCTAGTCTAGCGTGCGGAGGGGACCTCAGTTGGCGGACAATAATCGCACTGACATTGATTGCTTAGCCTTACATCGCCCTTCCAATGAATCTCAGGAAGGCGCCTCATAACAGTAATAATGCTCAAATATTCATATAAATAAGTAAAGCGTGTAACAAGTAGAACATGTATCAAAACAAGGCATAGAGAAACCTAAAATCTATTCCAAGTATAGTATTACCTCGGTATCCACATATATGCGCGTTACCTCGCATATGTGTTACTCCCTAACACGTAGCATTTAGCATATAAGTCTATTTCATAAAAATTTCCTAAAATCGAGGTTAAGCAAAATAGCTTTATTCTTTAAAATTTGCCTTTTCTAGCTCCAAATCTATCAAATGAGCCCAATCTAGCCTAAAGAGTACTCAAAGAAGTCTAATAAAGCTATAGAAATTAACTCTAAATGATAAAGCTTTGATGTTTTAAATTAGACAAAAAGTCAACCCGGGCCTACGTGGTCAAACCTAAAACTAAAGTCGGATCCTATTATCCCATAACTTCACAAGTCCAAATATATAATTACTTTCTAAAATCAAGTCTAAATCGGTGTTCAAAACTCCAAAATATACTTTTTTAACTTTCAAGTCACAAATCCTCTTTTTCTATTTTGAATCCCGTCGAAGGAAAAACTAATGATAGATTTATGTTATAATCATAAATTTGAAGGAGAACCACTTACTCTATCATCTTAGATGATAATTGCTTTAAACATTGCCTCAATTTGAGCTCTTTAGCTCCAAAAATGATAAAATAAAGTCCAAATACTAAATGAAGTTATATACACAAGTGTAGAAATTTTAGTGCTGATTTTACAAAATGATAGTATTGACTTTCCTTTAATAAAATAGTCATAACTTTTAATACATATATTAGAATAACGAATGGTTAATTTTTCGAAAACTAGATTTAAAAGGCTATAACTTTTATTTTTCAATCATCTCCAAATTCTTAATAGATTGCGGTCAGTTCTCTTGTGAAATTAGGTTAAGTATAGAAAATCACGTTTCAACACTTCAAATCTTTCAAAACCTTGCTCCAAATGCGCCGTAACTCACTCGAACCCTTTGAGTCCCCTCCAAACCATCCCAACAAGTACATATACCCTATATGAACTTGTCTAAAGGCTCAAAATACTGCAACACAAAGTCAACTCTCAAGTCAAGGTTATGAACCTTAAACTTCTAATTTTCATGCAATAGTGCTGATTCGCACCCGAGCCCGTCGGATCCTAATCCAAATATATGTACAAGTCCAAAATATCACACGAACCTATAAGAACTTTTAAATCATGAATTCGAATCCGTTTACCTAAAATGTTGACTTTGATCAACTCTCTTAACTTTAAGCCTCTAGTTAGGAACTACATATTCTAAATTACTCTCGAACCTCCCGGGACCCGAACCAACCATACAAGCAAATCATAAAATATTATATGAACCTACTCCAGTTCTCAAATCATATAACATGGTATTGCTCAAAACGACCGGTTAGATCGTTACAAGATATAAAGTGGGAGTTTAAATAGTACAATTTGTAGACATCCCCCAAGCATCTTGCCTATTTATTGCCACTATTAATCTTTTATCTATAATTGCTCTGCAAGTAATGCCAAATCTGTAATGACTCAACCGGTTATTTTGAATATTTAGCCCCGATTTCCCTATTTAATGCTATACATATATGTATTTGTGATTTGGGGACTTACCGGAGGGTTGGTTTGCTTTTGGAAGAGTTTTGGATTGATTTGGGACACTTAGTCCCTTGGTTGGAGGCTTAAATCGTAAGAGTTGACCGGAATTTGAGTTTGGCATAGACGACTCCGAAATGGTATTTTGAAGGTTCCAATAGCTTCGTATGGTAATTTTAAAATTAGGCATATGTCCGAATTTGGATTTGGAGGTTCCTAGGTTATTTTGATTTGAATTCGCGAAAGTTGAAAAGTTGAAGATTTGGAAGGTTGATAGGTTTAGCCAAGAGTTGATTTTATTGATGTCTGATTTATATTGTGGTTATGGGAGTTGGTATAGTCCCGTTGTGTCATTTGGGAATTGCATGCCAAATTTGAGGTTATTTCGAGTTGATTTGATATGGTTCGACATGAGTTTTGGAAGTTGAAAGTTCATTAGTTCATTAGGCTTGAATTGGGGTGTGATTCGTGATTTCAATGTTGCTGTTTGTGATTTGAGACCTCGGGTAGGTTCATGTTATGTTTTGGTATTGGTTGGTGTGAATGGATATGGTCTCGGATGAGTTTCAGATGGGATTCAGATCATTTAGGGTTGTGTTAGCAGCTCATTTCTGGAACTTTCGCACCTACGACATTTGGTCCGCATGTGCGAGTCTGTAGAAGAGGACATGGGACCGCATATGTGGTGTTGGTTGAGCTTAGGGTTTTTTCGCAGGTGCGACAGTGTGTGCGCAGAAGCGCGATCGCAGGTGCGCGTATTTGTCCACAAAAGCGGCTCCACATGAGCGTGTGATGGTCCAGAGAAGCGGAATTTTGGGACTTAAGAGGAGTCTGCATCTGCAGATGTAGTGTTGCAGATGTGACTGAGGGATGGTAGAAGCGAAAAGGCTGAGCAGAATATATATTGAATGGGGGATTAATTCCATTTATCACATTTTGAGTTAAAGAGCTCGAAATTGGGCGATTTTGGAGGGAATTTTTCACGTTTTGGATTGGGGTAAGTATGTGATAAAGAAGAAGAGAGATAGCATCCCAACTGGCTAGCGATGAGAGAAAAGAATCCCAATGTATGGTCCTAATTAAGAAACGTCACCTACACGACTCACTACAAAGGTTTAAGGAACACATGATAATATGGTTCCACCAAAGGATGTGGTGCAGTGGATGAGGCTGCTCTGCCTTTAACCAAAGGTGTCAGTTTCGATCCATGGGAATGGATAAATCCTTAGTAAGGAGTGCTTTCCCCAAATGGTCCCTATGCGACGTGAATCTGGATTAGTCGGATACCAATAAGTGTACCAGTCTCAACATTAACAAAGGAAAAGGACTGACCGATCGCCTTTCAAGAGAGATCCCGAAGGCTCGAACGTTTTGCTAGATTTGAAACATGTTCCGAAGGAAAGAGGAAGACCAACCAAAGTCGCTGTCAAAGCAAAGAAAAAGATGCCAAAAAAGATTCACTTTAGCTTCTAGCTCGCTTAGCTTAGTGTAGGTTGTCACTCCCTATGTTTTTGACTCGAATTTATTTATATTTTATGTTTCCAACCTCGATTTTAGTGTTTGATTGATGAATCTAGTTGACGAAATTGAGGATTTTAGTAAAAACTTTTCTAAAGTAAATATTGGTGATTTGAAGTTTGGTTTGAGGTCGGAATTGGATGAAACACATATATTTGGGCTCGTGTTCGAAAGGGTGTTTAGAATTTATAATTTTTGATGGGTTCTAGGAGGCAGGCCCGAGTTGACTTCTAGATGTTTTTTCAATACCGAAGCTTTATTGTTCGGGGTTATTTTATCTAGCTTCTATTGATATTATTAAGTTATTTTTGGCTAGATTCGAGTCGTCCGGAGGTTGATTCCTGTGGGAAGTGATTTTTAGAGTACTTCAACTTATTTGAGGTAAGTATCTTGCCTAACCTTGTGTGGGAAAATACCCCTTAGGTGCTAGCCCTAATTTGCTGATTTCTATAATGTGAAAGTGATGTGGACATGAGGTGACGAGCATGTATACATGCACTATGTGTGATTTTGAAAGGAATAGACTGTAGGTTATTAATATGCCTTTTTGTGATAATGAAGTTTATATGAAACATGTTTAAATCATTTTATGACTATTTGATCATGATCATTACATTGACTTGGCCACAGTCATGCTTTATTTATTGAACACCCCTCCGCTTTTTATGATTATTGTTTTGTCGATGTGCACTATTGTTGAAAGTTGTGAGCTTATATCTTGGTGAAACTTTGGAATCGATGTTTGTGATATCGTGGAACTTAGTATCATTATTTTGTGGCATTGTGGCACTTGTGAACATGTTGAGCGGATTGATTGGGGGTGTCAGCACGAGGAGTTTGCTATGCGATTGTGTCTATTGATGTGTGCATGGGGCAAAAATAAGGGTAGCGTTATCTCGAGCTACCCACGTGGCGAAATAAGGGTGGCTATATGCGGATGTTACGAAATAAGGGAGGCATATCATTGTTGTATGCACATGTGTCGGAATAAAGGTGGCATAATTAATGATGTTATGTGATATTTTGGGGTGTCCTTTTGTTGTTGTGATTGCGTTGTGGAGGGGTTGATATTTTTATTACATAACTATTTCTAAAAGCTCCTATTTTGCACTTATATGAGTTAATGACTGCATTTGCGTGTTATCACATGCCTCACCTTTATTTGATGTTTTGGGATAAAAAATGGGTTTTATTACACTGAGTTGTTATTGCACGTTCTAAAAGGATTGTTGTTACTGTTTTCAGTTATATTTCTGTTATCAATTTTCTTTGATATATTCATTGCACATGTTATTTTTCTAGTGAGTATCAAACGACTTGAACGTCGTCACTACTCCACCGAGGTTAGTCTTGATACTTACTAGGTACCAATTGTGGTGTACTCATGCTTCTGCATATTTTTGTGCAGATCCAGGTACTTCATATCGGGCTAATCGTCAGTGAGGCATTTTGTACGTCGGAGACTTCAAGGTATCCCTACATGATCCAACCGCAGGCCTCAGAGTCATCCTCTTTGTTTCTTTTATGTTTTTATTTATTTAAAACAATATTATATTTTGAGATATTCTCGTGTATTCAATTACAGCTCGTGACTCTGTACTACCTAGTTCTGGGGAGTTATGTTGAGTGATGTCACTTGGCATGTATTATTTCTATTTATTCAATTATGTTAAACTCGGTTTCATTATATCATGTTTCTATTGTTTTAAATAATGCTAAGTGACCAGTTTACCTAGTTTGAAGACTAGGTGCCATCACGATCCTCAAGGTGAGATTTTGGGTCATGACAAGTTGGTATCATAGCCCTAGGTTCATAGGTTCTACGAGTCATGAGCAAGTTTAGTAGAGTCTTGAGGATCGGTACAGAGACGTCTGTACTTATCTTCGAGAGGCTACAAAACTATTAGGAAATTTCACTTCTTTTATTCCTTATCTTGCGAATTTGTTAATTTCGAAATTTGAGTATGTCTTTCTATTTTCTCACAGATGGTGAGGACACGAGCTTCAAATACTGATGATGCTTCTCCCAAGGCCGATGTTGATAGGGGCCGGGTAAAGGCAGAGGATTGGGTGGTGCATGTGCTACAACTAGAGCACCTACCAGAGCAGTAGTTGAGGAGACACCAGTAGCTCCGGTAGGGGAGTAGGCACCTGAGGTGCATGTTTCCACCCTAGGACTTCAAGAGACTTTGGAACATTTCCTTAGCATGTTTGGTACCTTGGCTCAAGTGGGATTGATCCTAGTTGCACCATCTANCGACTTGAACATCGTCACTACTCCACCGAGGTTAGTCTTGATACTTACTAGGTACCAATTGTGGTGTACTCATGCTTCTGCATATTTTTGTGCAGATCCAGGTACTTCATATCGGGCTAATCATCAGTGAGGCATTTTGTACGTCGGAGACTTCAAGGTATCCCTACATGATCCAACCGCAGGCCTCAGAGTCATCCTCTTTGTTTCTTTTATGTTTTTATTTATTTAAAACAATATTATATTTTGAGATATTCTCGTGTATTCAATTACAGCTCGTGACTCTGTACTACCTAGTTCTGGGGAGTTATGTTGAGTGATGTCACTTGGCATGTATTATTTCTATTTATTCAATTATGTTAAACTCGGTTTCATTATATCATGTTTCTATTGTTTTAAATAATGCTAAGTGACCAGTTTACCTAGTTTGAAGACTAGGTGCCATCACGATCCTCAAGGTGAGATTTTGGGTCATGACAAGTTGGTATCATAGCCCTAGGTTCATAGGTTCTACGAGTCATGAGCAAGTTTAGTAGAGTCTTGAGGATCGGTACAGAGACGTCTGTACTTATCTTCGAGAGGCTACAAAACTATTAGGAAATTTCACTTCTTTTATTCCTTATCTTGCGAATTTGTTAATTTCGAAATTTGAGTATGTCTTTCTATTTTCTCACAGATGGTGAGGACACGAGCTTCAAATACTGATGATGCTTCTCCCAAGGCCGATGTTGATAGGGGCCAGGTAAAGGCAGAGGATTGGGTGATGCATGTGCTACAACTAGAGCACCTACCAGAGCAGTAGTTGAGGAGACACCAGTAGCTCCGGTAGGGGAGCAAGCACCTGAGGTGCCTGTTGCCACCCTAGGACTTCAAGAGACTTTGGAACATTTCCTTAGCATGTTTGGTACCTTGGCTCAAGCGGGATTGATCCCAGTTGCACCATCTACTTCTCAGGCTAGGGGAGGAGCTCGGACACCTACCGCTCGTACTCCCAAGAAGCGGGCTCATGTTGATCAGGGCCCGGGTGTTATGCATTACAACCTGCGATTGTGATTCAGCCCGAGGTTAGGCCGGTGGCGTTGGAGGAGGAGCAGAAAAGGTTAGAGAGATTCAAGAAGTATTTTACTCCTACTTTCTGTGGCGCAACTTCTTAAGATGCGCATGGTTTTCTAGATCAGTGTCATTGTATTCTGTGCACTATGGGCATAGTAGAGGTGAACGGGGTCAACCTTACTACTTTCAGCTGAGAGGGCTGGCCTATAGATGGTCGTATACTTATGAAGAAAGTAGGCCAGCTGATGCAGCGCCTCTTACTTGGGCTCAGTTCACTGATCTAATTTTACGGGAGTTTGTCCCTCAGACACTCAGGGATGCGTTACGCACCGAGTTCGAGCAGTTGCACCAGGGGACTATGATTGTGTCCGAGTAGGCTATGAACTTTGCTAAGTTGTCTCGTCATGCACCTGTTTGGTTTTTACTATTAGAGAGAGAGTCCGCAGATTCATTGAGGTGTTTAGTTATGGTCTCGGATTTGGGATGGCACGGGAGTTAGAGACTAATACTCCATTTTAGTAGGTTGTGGAGACCGCTAGGAGGTTGGAGCGTATCCGTGGCTAGGATAGGGAGGATAGGGAGGCTAAGAAGCCTTGTGGTTTTGGAGGATTCGGGGACTCCTACTCTGGGGGCAAGATCCATCATGGCAGTGGTTTTACCAGTCGACCAATTCAGTCTGAACTTCAGGTTACTCGTGGTGCTCCAGCTAATTAGGGACCTCAGGGTACTCATATGTGACATCCATCATTCAGTGCACCTTCTGCACGGGGTTCCTATAGAGGTTACTCTAGCCGACCGGGTCAGACTCACTACCAGTAGCCACGACCGTAGAGAGGTTTTTTTGAGTGTGGTGATACTAGGCACATGGTGTGGGATAGTCCCAGACCTAGGAGGGGTGGACCTATGCAGGGTGCTCAGAATATAGTTTCTGCTCTAGTTGCTACTCCACCTGCACAACCAGCTACGGGTGGAGGATAGGCGGGTAGAGGACGTCCTAGAGGGGGAGGCCAGGCCCGTTGTTATGCTTTCCCTGGTAGGACTGAGGCTGTTATATCAAATGCTGCCATCACATGTATTAATCCAATTTGTCATAGGGATACATTAGTTTTATTTGATCCGGGTTCCAGTTATTCGTATGTGTCATCCTATTTTGCTTCATATTTTGATATTTCGTTAAATTCCTTAAGTACCCCTATTTATGTGTCTATGCCTATTAGGGATTCTATTATGGTTGACCGTGTCTATCATTCATGTTTGGTCCGGGGGTTATGAGACTAGAGTTGACCTTCTGCTACTGAATATGGTGGATTTTGATGTGATTTTGGGCATGGATTGATTGTCACCATATCACACTTTTCTTGATTGTCACGCTAAGAACGCGACTTGGCTATGCCGGGGTTGCCGAGGATGGAGTGGAGAGGTTCATTGGGTCATGTTCCTAGTAGGGTGGTGTATTTTCTGAAGGCACAATGAATGGTTGGGAAGGGGTGCTTGGCCTACTTTGCCTTTGTGAGGGATGTTAGTGTTGATACTCCTACCGTTGAGTCAGTTCCGGTAGTAAGGGAATTTCTAGATGTGTTTCCATCAGACCTACCTGGTATGCCACTTGATAGGGATATTGATTTTGGTATTGACTTGGTGCCGGGCACTCAACCCATCTCTATTCACCATATCGCATGGCACCCATGGAGTTGAAGGAATTAAAGGAACAACTTTAGAAGCTGCTTGATAAGGGTTACATCAGACCGAGTATCTCACCTTGGGTTGTTCCAGTTCTATTTGTGAAGAATAAAGATGACTCTATGAGGATGTATTAACTACAAGCAGTTGAACAAGGTTACTATAAAAAACAACTACCCATTGTTGCATCCTATTTTGCACTAGTCAAGACAAGATTCAACTTGTAGGTTTCTGTGTTGTTGATAAAAGAGAGTTGCTACCTAATATTTAAAGGTATACTAGGGTACCTATTTATTGCTAAGTCGCATTCCTTGTAGGTCTACAAACCGGTGAGATTATGGGTAAGGGTTCTTGATATTCTAAGGGGAAGGTGTTAGGCACCCCTTAAAATTTACCTGAGGTAGTTCCATAGGACTTAGACTAATTTTAAGGAATTAGTTATTTATACTATGCTTANTAAGCAAAAGCTTTAAGTTAGAGGCTGGGAGTGTGAGGAGTACTCTTTCATGTCGAGTGTTGATGATGATGATGCTGATAACACTGGGGATGATGAGGTCGAGAGCTCTCAATGGCAGTGATTAGCCCTTTTCCCGCAGTCTGCTAGTATGATGCAGACCTCAGGGAGACCCTCAAACTACTCTTATTTTATTTTGATATTGTGCAGTGAGGACACTACAATATTTTAGTTGGGGGTGGCTTTAGGGAGTATACTTTATTCGTACATAGATGCTATATATTTGCCCTTCCCGGGTGTATATTGTGGTATGAATATTGTGTGCCCTTGCCGGGCTTATTTTATTATTGATTATCATGTGCTCTTGCCGAGCGTAGTTGTGATTGGTTGTACATAGTCAAGATTAGTCACTTTTGTTATTCTATTTTATTTTATATTTTTTT
>AWOL01S0098438.1:21563-53704 GCA_000715115.1 Nicotiana otophora
GTATGGTGCTTAATTGGAGAATGTGATTTGTTTATGATAGCAATGCCACTTGTGCTTTAAATGGTAGAACCTCATTGAATTGTTGGTCTTGATTTGCTTGAGGATAAGCAAAAGCTTTAAGTTAGAGGCTGGGAGTGTGAGGAGTACTCTTTCATGTCGAGTGTTGATGATGATGATGCTGATAACACTGGGGATGATGAGGTCGAGAGCTCTCAATGGCAGTGATTAGCCCTTTTCCCGCAGTCTGCTAGTATGATGCAGACCTCAGGGAGACCCTCAAACTACTCTTATTTTATTTTGATATTGTGCAGTGAGGACACTACAATATTTTAGTTGGGGGTGGCTTTAGGGAGTATACTTTATTCGTACATAGATGCTATATATTTGCCCTTCCCGGGTGTATATTGTGGTATGAATATTGTGTGCCCTTGCCGGGCTTATTTTATTATTGATTATCATGTGCTCTTGCCGAGCGTAGTTGTGATTGGTTGTACATAGTCAAGATTAGTCACTTTTGTTATTCTATTTTATTTTATATTTTTTTTTCTTTACTTATTTTCTTTAGTAGTTTTTAGTTTATATTATTTTTGTTCTTTTAGTATTAGTTGCTTTTGTTATTTTAGCTTCTTTTAGTAGTTTTGTTCTTTTATTTTTATTTCTGTAGTATTTATTTTATCCTGTTCAGTAGTTTTAGTTTATATTATTTTTATCTCTTTTAATAGTGATATACTTTTCAATAAATGTCCTTGGGTTTTCTTTATGCTACGGTTCTTTCCCAAGGAATATTTATTTGTTGAACCGGGTGACTTATCCCTATGACGGATGGAGTGACGACTTTCTTAAGGGAATTAGTCTTGTTTTGTTATGTGGAGACGTTTTGAATTATTTGGGACTAGCAAAATTAATCTCTTGTATGTGAAGTGTGAATTAAGAATACCCCTCCGATTTTTGGTTTTAAATTAAAAAAATAAGTTGTATGGGGAAGAATAATTTTTGAGACAATTTTTTGGCTCATTTGGTGACTCCTTGCCCACAAGTTGGCATGATATTGCTCTAAATGCTCTTGTTAAGAAGTGAAATTGATCCGGCTTGATTAGTTCATGTGTCATGTGTGCTAGTTTTTGTTATAAATAATTCTTGTGTTTACTTCTATCATCTAGAACTTGCCTGGTTGGTCTTTCAATGCTAATGTTAATTATGTTTGGTTGGAGGGATGACCTTAGGCATTCTTTGTAATGTTTGAAAAAGCCTCTTTAGCCTTTCAAGCCTACCATTGCATAAATATAAATATTATCACTAGTTTACCCCATTTGAGCCTTTAACTTTTTCTTTGGCCACCTCATTACAAACCTTTACCCTTTTGTGAAATAATCCCCTCTTTTGAACCTGTCCCTCCTTGAATATTGAGAATGATGCTAAAAGCCTAAGTTGGGGGTGTTGGTATCAAGCTGGAAATTGGTAAGGTTGTACATTGAGGGTAGAAACATATACCTTAAAGTTGTTCATATGAAGTTACTCAAGCTCTAAAAGAAAATAGTATAAAAACAAGGGAGAGAAAAATATGTATATATATAAATATGGAGTCTTGAGAAGATTAGAGAGGTACCTTAAGGTGGTTCTATGTTGGTAACTAGATGCCAATAGGGGCGATGTGGTTTAAAAAGAAGCAAAGTACAAAAAGAAAGACAAATGTGAGTAGTGTTCAAGGAGGGTGTAGTCACTTGTATCCCAAATATTTATCCTACCCTTACCTAAACCTACATTACAAGCTTAAAAAGTCATTATGGGATCTCCAACCGAATGTTCTTGAATAGGCGGCGAATTAAAATAAGGGCAAGCTTATGGCATGATATTTTGTAACACTTGAAATTCTTTGTTGAGAGTGAGTGGATTTGCACATTTGTCCCTTGTGTTATTGTAAATATGGTAATTTTGGGACTTTCTTTCTTGTGAGGGCACATGAATTAGGATGGATTGGTGACATTGATGTATCCCGAAATGAGTAAATTGAGCATATAGGAATGCTTTTGAGTCACTTCTTGAGGCTTTTTGTTGTTACTTGATTATTTTGAAACTCCTTTGCATTTCTTAAAGTTGATTTTAAATGAGGGCGTTGTTTGGTTGAGATTCACATGCTTGAGCCTAATTATTAGTACCAACCAAATCCATATGTATGGTGCTTAATTGTAGAATGTGATTTGTTTATGATAGCAATGCCACTTGTGCTTTAAATGGTAGAACCTCATTGAATTGTTGGTCTTGATTTGCTTGAGGACAAGCAAAAGCTTTAAGTTGGGGGTGTTGATGAGTGGTGATTTTACCACTTATTTTATTCCCCGACAACGACGCCAATTTTGATGACGTTCAAATCTACTACTAAAAAGTAAATGGACACGGTCGCATGCAATATAAATTATCCAACTATGAGTCGGGGTCGAATCCCACAGAGAACAATATGTAGGCGATTAGGAATGCAAGAGAATTATCACTTGTTATGCAATGCCAAATACTTAGAATTTGATTGGAAAAATGTTTATACCTAAATGCGAAAATATAAACTAACCTAGAAAGAAAGTAAAATGATCAATGGCTACAAGTATGGATGCATCGGGAATTACACTCAAGTAATGATCCAATGTATTTTACGATTTAACAAATATGAGCGAGTTTATGTTAATTAGCCATGGGTAATAATTCTAAATTAGCTTCTTCTGAAGACTAACAAGACTTCCTAATTGAATTATTCCTAAAACAATTAAGAGATTAAGCGCATCCGGATATGGCTACAAGTAGTTCAATCCTATCCCTAGGTAGAATCTATAAAATGAGAGTTAAAGCCTCAAGTTCTTGTTAATTAATCTTTCCCAACACCAAATATTAAAAACTCAAAAGAAGGACAAATAATCACAAGTGGACATTAGACTAATAGAACATAAGCACTCACATACTGATCACAAACACCATAAAACAACTGTAATCCTTAGAATATAACTAACATATTTGTAGCGTTCAAAGGAGACGAACAAAAGAGAAGGATGAGAGATGTGCTGACCTTTTTAAGGGCAGCAGACCAAACGAAGGCTTTTTCTCAGTTGCTTAATACCCCAGGAACGTCAAGTTCGAATCAGCGACATCACTCAAAAAACGAAAAGAAAGAACAGTAAGGAACCCTAGGATTTTTTAACTTAAAATTGCTCTCAGATGATATCAGTGATAGGTCGTAGAGTTTGTGTCTGTGTGTGTTAGATGAGAGAATTGAAGACCCCTTTTATATTTCCATTTAAGGTTCTAGGGTTTCTCAAATTCAAACCAGATAGTGAAAGATGACGATAGTCGAGTGATGATAGCAAAGTAGAGGTAAAATCAGTGAACACAGAGGGAAAATAGCGAGGAGTTTACATGGGTATGGGAAATCGACTGTTGAACCTAAAAATGCATCGGTCAAAGCTCGATTGTCCAGAGGTCATTGCATCTGACCTCTGACGACGAATAATGATGACGAGTACAGAGAAAATCTTCATGCATGGTTCGATTTGAAAGAACATAAGAGGAACCAGACGATTCGAACTTTCGTCTCTAAGTCTAGGGTTTCAGATTTAGGGATTTCGAATTCAATCAATAAAAATGGAAAATATCGGCTAGATTCGCAGATGTAGGGGGCAAAGGGGATGATTTGAAGACAAGATTTGTGATCTTGCACGAATTGGTGCAAAGTCTATGATTGATTAGGGTTGATGGTGCTTGAGAGACGGAATAGAGAAAAGGGAAACTAGGGCAGCTGTTTTGGAAAAATGAGATAGGGTTTGGGGTGTCTCAAAGTTAAGAATGGGAGATGGAACGAGAGTCGTTGGATCTGTTGATCAACGACTCCAATTATTTGGTAATTAGTTTTTTTATAAATGATTTTAGTGGAAATATTAGAGGCCGTTAGATCAAAAGAATTTGGATGGTTGGGATTTGATCTCTAGGGGCAGGTATTTAGATTTAATGGAAAGTCAGGGAATAAATGTGAGCCGTTGATATGTGGAACATATGACTCAGATTCGTTTGTGCTTCTTGTGTGAGTGATGAGGAAGGGTGATGTGGCATGTTATGATTGGTGCAAATGGGATCACTTGGATTGCCATGATGGAAAGAGATGGGTGTTTGGGTTGGGTGT
Organism: Nicotiana otophora; assembly: GCA_000715115.1. Lineage (NCBI taxonomy): Eukaryota > Viridiplantae > Streptophyta > Magnoliopsida > Solanales > Solanaceae > Nicotiana > Nicotiana otophora. The sequence goes on from AWOL01S0098438.1 coordinate 25,723, forward strand.
ATTTTCGGACTGGGCTTGTTAATTGGGCCAAGATTAATTTTTAAAATGGCCATTTTACCTTTGATTCAAGAATTACAATTGTGGCCTTTTGGTCTTTTAACCCTTTTTGAATTTAATTTAAATAAACTTAATAGTTTTTAATAAATGTGGTAAAAATTACAATTATTATATACTACTAATTATTTATAAAAAGATATTCATTTTCCTAAATTGTAACAGTAACTTAGAATTTCACATAATAATCTAATTAACGAGAAATTAAAGAGTAATTTATTAAATTAATTATAGAACCTACGTAATGTATATATATAAATTATTTTAATAATCTTAAGATAGCAAATATATTTGTAACTACATAATGTTAATGCTATGTGATTAATTTTAAAAATAATGCTTGGTTAATTTGTGAAACATAGATATTCATTACTGGAAAATACTTTGAAAATATTTATTATAAATAATTGAGTGTAAATAAATAAATTTAAAAGGGGAGGGTCAAAATTAGCCGTCAATAGCTGCCCCTCTTTGACCGGAGACAATGAAAGAGTTTCGGGCAAAGAAATTTAACCAAAGCCAATTTTGTCCCTACTTTTAGGCAAGTATTGTAGGAAACGGGGATGGTAAATTGCAGGATTTAGTTAAGGAAGAATCAAGAAAAATTTGAGAATATTGGGCCGAATTCTGGCTTTGAATTGCTTACATACCTCGGGTTTAACGAGGATCAGGCCTCATATAGTTCTGGAGTAGAAACTTTGGGGAATCGAAACTTGCAGGAATTTCCCAGTATCGTATTGTGACGATACGATGAGACGGAAGATTGGTCACTTATGGTAGCTTGAATATTGCGGCATGATTTGAATGATTCAAAATTTTGAGTTTCGCTGATCGTCTTTAGCTGGGATCTTAGGCCCGCTACTGGGTTGGCTGTCCCTATGGCGTTGTAGTTTGGTCTACTGCTAAGAAAAGTTCCGCGTTGTACTGTTTGTTCTTGCAAAATAAACAAAATACACGCATACCAACATATTGTAATGCAGAATATATTAGGTTGTGGTGTAAATGATGCAGGAATGATGATGCCTGGCTGTCGGTGAGCCGTTATTTGGGATTGGGATGGCGGAATACTCGATATTGACTTGATTTGTAAGTCAGGCTGTGTACCGTTCCGTAGCTATCGGAGCATTTGAAAATTGTCTCCGCTTGTTGGGAGAGCTTGAGTTGTAAAGTGCGTCTCTACTTGTTGGGAGAGCTTTGCACTGAGAAATGTCTCCGCTTGGGAGTGATTGACTAAACCATAATCATGCCTGAAGCTGCATGAGCAAAACGTCAAAGCATTCAAAATAATAGAAAATGAAATAAAAGCATTTTCAAGAGATACTCTTGACTGCGAAGCTAAGTTGCGTCCATCGATTGGTAGAACATCGATGATGAGGTTTGCGACTGTCTATTCTGGCATCCTTTGCTCCGGAGCGGTGATGTGAATTGATTTTTTGGTGAAGTTTGCTATATAAGAGGCTCCGATTGGCGAAACTAACGTTCGATTTGTACAGGGTGCTCCGATTGATTGAGCTGACGGTTTGCTACATATAGGACTGTGATTGGTGAAGCCGACGTTCGATTTGTACTGGGTGCTCCGATTGATTGAGATGGCGATTTCCTATATACAGGACTTTAATTGGTGAAGTTGACGGCTCATTTTGTACAAGGGGCTCCGATTAGGTGAGCAGACAGTTTTCTATGTGCAGGTTTTCCGTACCAGCTGTCTGATTCCGAGGTACGTGTAAATGATTCAAAGATTAGCCTTAGTTGTACCAGAAAAATTCAAGTAAAGGAGGAAGAGGGATAATCTTAAGAAAGTGGCGGGTCCGTCATTTTCCCCGGTGTGGTCTTAGTGCTTCCTTAGTCCCTACTGACCCTACACTCAAAGAAATATTCTTAGTGGGGGGGGGGAGTTGGTTCGTGTAACCACATTGTTGGTTTGCCCCGGTCTGGGACATGGTTGCGCTGCAAAGTTCGGTAGATGGAAACATTACTGTATATACATATATTTTTCTTTAGAAAACATTTCAAAAATAACGTATTTTTAAGGCAAATGCCATCGTTCTGGATTATGACATGTCACGAAAGTTTCTCCACACGTAAGCGTATCTTCTTGAAGACCTCGTTCTGCTGATGTCGATCTTCTGCAGTGCTTCTGACAATGCAGCTGCTTGCTGTTGCAACTGCGTCCTAATTTGAACTAATGCATTACAAGGGTTTCCTAAGGTTAAGACCGAACCTTTTCAGGTTGCCTACGTATCCCAAATAGAATCAGGTCTGAACGTAGTTCGTGGGTTATGATGAAGATGACCGAGCCTGACATAAGAGGCCTACATATNTTGCGCTGCAAAGTTTAGTAGATGGAAAAATTACTGTATATACATATATTTTGCTTTAGAAAACATTTCAAAAATAACGTATTTTTAAGGCAAATGCCATCGTTTTGGATTATGACATGTCACAAAAGTTTCTCCACATGTAAGCGTATCTTCTTGAAGACCTCGTTCTACTGATGTCGATCTTCTGCAATGTTTTTGACAACGCGGCTGCTTGCTGTTGCGACTGCGTCCTAATTTGAACTAATGGATTACAAGGGTTTCCTAAGGTTAAGACCGAACCTTTTCAGGTTGCCTACGTATCCCAAATAGAATCAGGTCTGAACGTAGTTCGTGGGTTATGATGAAGATGACCGAGCCTGACACAGGAGGCCTACATATCCAAATGGAATCAGGACCAAGCATAGTTCGATTACAATAGATGCAAAATGATGAGATTAAGAATGAAAATAGCCGAGTAGGACTCAAACAACCTACGTATCCAAGTGAAATCAGGTCAGAACGTAGTTCAATTACAAAAGACGACTGAATCCGATAAGGATTGCCTACATATTCCTTTTTGAGGAAATCAAGTCGGTATAGTTCCTGAGCAACATACAAAAGTGATATTTGGTTTTTCTATTACAAGAGAAGTGGGGGGNACTGCGTCCTAATTTGAACTAATGCATTACAAGGGTTTCCTAAGGTTAAGACCGAACCTTTTCAGGTTGCCTACGTATCCCAAATAGAATCAGGTCTGAACGTAGTTCGTGGGTTATGATGAAGATGACCGAGCCTGACATAAGAGGCCTACATATCCAAATGGAATCAGGACCAAGCATAGTTCGATTACAATAGATGCAAAATTATGAGATTAAGAATGAAAATAGCCGAGTAGGACTCAAACAACCTACGTATCCAAGTGGAATCAGGTCAGAACGTAGTTCAATTACAAAAGATGACTGAATCCGATAAGGATTGCCTACATATTCCTTTTTGAGGAAATCAAGTCGGCATAGTTCCTGAGCAATATACAAAAGTGATATTTGGTTTTTCTATTACAAGCGAAGTGGGGGGGGGGAGAGAAACCGAACCCTATATGGGTTGCCTACGCATCCCTCAGTGGGAAGTCAGGTTGAACGTAGTTTTGTTACATAAAAAACCTAACTCTATTTTTCTACAGACATATTATCTCTTGATTGCGTCTGAGTTGATAGGCTTTTTATTGACTTCTCCATCCATTTCTTCCAATATTAGAGCTCCACCCGACAGTGCTCGGTAAACCATGTAAGGACCTTGCTAGTTTTGTGCGAACTTTCCTTTGGCTTCTTCTTGATGGGGAAAGATTTTCTTCAGAACCAACTGCCCCGATGTGAATTGGCGAGGCTTCACTCTATTGTTAAATGCAATGGCCATACTGTTCTGGTATAGCTGACCATGATATATTGCATCCATTCTTTTCTCGTCAATGAGCATGAGTTATTCCTGTCTGACACGTATCTACTCTACGTCGTCTAATATTTCCTCTTGAATGAATATTAAAGATGGTATGTCGACCTCTACGGGTATCACTGCTTCAATGCCGTATACCAACATGTACAGCGCTGCCCCACTGGATGTCCTCATGGTAGTTCAATAACCTAGTAAAGTGAAAGGTAGTTTCTCATGCCACTGTCTATGATTGTCCACTATCTTTTGCAGAATTCTCTTGATATTCTTGTTAGCTACCTCGACTCCCCTATTCATTTGTTTTCTATAGGCTGTGGAATTGCGGTGGACGGTTTTGAACTTCTCGCAGATGTCTCTCATGAGGTCGCTGTTGAGGTTAGCGGCATCTTCAGTGATGATAGACTCCGGTATCCCAAATCTATAGACAATATTATTTCGGACAAAATCCGCCATTACCTTCTTTGTAATGGCCTTGAAAGTAGATGCCTCGATTCATTTGGTGAAGTAGTCGATAGCTACCAAAATGAAACGATGTCCGTTCGATGTTGCGGGATCTATAGATCCAATCACGTCCATGCCCAGGCAGTGAACGACCAAGGTGAACCCATTACGTTTAGCTCATTTGGTGGAAACCGGATGAAATCCCCGTGAATCTGGCACTGGTGACACTTTTGCACATAGCGGATACTGTCGCTTTCCATGGTCATCCAAAAGTATCCAGTTCTCAAATCTTCTTGGCTAATGTAAACCCGTTCATGTGGGGTCCGCATGTCCCAGCATCTATTTCCTTCAATAAACTGGTTGCTTCAGCAGTGTCTACACATCTCAACAAACCTAAGGGGTCCTCCTGTACATGACTTCCCCATTGAGGAAAACATGGTTGGCCAGCCTCCTGAGGGCTCACTTTTGACCATTAGTAGCATTCTACGGGTACTCTCTAGTCGTAAAGAATCTCTTGATATCATGATACCATGGTTTACCATCGGGCTCTTCATCTATATAGAAGCAATAGGCATGTCAATCCCTGATCTCTACCTCGATAGGGTCGATGCAGTTCTTGTCTGGATGTTTAATCATAGACGATATGGTTGCAAGGGCGACAACGAACTCGTTCTAAATCCTGGGGACGTGCTTGAACTCAATCTTTGTAAACTTCTTGCACAACTCTTTCACGCAGTGTAGGTATGGCAGTATCTTGACATTATTGGAGGACCATTCTCCTTGGACTTGGTGTATCAGCAAATCAAAATCTCGTATGACCAAAAGTTCGTTGATGTTCATGTCGACTGGCATTCTGATCCCGAGAATGTACGCTTCGTATTTAGCCATATTATTGGTACAAGGGAATCTTATCTTTGCCGATGCTGGATAGTGCTGTCCAGTTTCCGAAATCAAGACTGCCCCAATTTTGACTCCTTTGAAATTTGATGCTCCATCGAAAAACATTCTCTACCTAGGGTATGATTCTGCAATATCTTCTCCGACAAATAGTACTTCTTCATTGGGGAAATATGTGGTAAGCGGTTCATAATTCCCATCCACTAGATTCTCCGCGAGGTGGTCGGCTAAAGCTTGTACTTTGATAGCCTTCTGAGTTATGTACACAATGTCAAATTTACTGAGGAGAATTTGCAATTTAACTAGCTTTCCGGTAGGCATTGGCTTCTGAAAAATATACTTGAGAGGGTCGAGCCAAGATATCAGATACATGGTGTACGCTGACATGTATTACCTTAGCTTCTGAGCAATCCATGTCAGGGCACAACAAATGCGTTCTATTAGGGTATACTTGGCCTCGCATAGCGTGAACTTCTTGCTTAAGTAGTAAATTGCCTACTCCTTTCTCCCAGTTTCATCATGCTTCCTAACTACACAGCCGAAGGCATTATCCACAACTGATAAATAGAGCAACAATGGCTTCCCTGGTTCGGGGGGAGGGGGGGACCAACACTGGTGGATTTGAAAGGTACTCTTTGATTCTGTCGAAGGCTTTCTAGAACTCTTCTGTCCATTTTATGGCAGCATCCTTCTTTAGTAACTTGAAAATGGGTTCACATATTACCTTGGACTGGGCTCTGAAATGACTGATGTAATTCAATCTGCCCAGGAAACTCATGACATCATTCTTGCTCTTCGGTGGCGGTAATTGTTGGATTTGATTTTTGATGGGTCCCGTTCTATTCCCCTCCTGCTTACAATGAATCCCAACAATTTTCCGGCGGGGACTCTAAACGCGCACTTTGCTAGGTTCAACTTTAAACTGTACCTTCGCAGGCGTTCAAAAAATTTCCTCAAGTCGTCCAAGTGCTCCGAGCTCTTTCGTGGATTTATGATTATGCCATCCACATACACTTAAATCTCCTTATGAATCATGTCGTGAAAGAGGGTTGTCATGGCCCTCATGTAGGTGGTACCGACATTCTTGAGACCGAATGACATAACTCTATAACAGTAGACTCCCCAAGGTGTGGTGAAAGCCGTCTTCTCTGCATCATCCTCATGCATTAAGATTTGATGGTATCCAGTGAAACAATCCACAAATGACTGCAGTTCATGCTTTGTNTTTCCGAAATCAAGACTGCCCCAATTTTGACTCCTTTGAAATTTGATGCTCCATCGAAAAACATTCTCTACCTAGGGTATGATTCTGCAATATCTTCTCCGACAAATAGTACTTCTTCATTGGGGAAATATGTGGTAAGCGGTTCATAATTCCCATCCACTAGATTCTCCGCGAGGTGGTCAGCTAAAGCTTGTACTTTGATAGCCTTCTGAGTTATGTACACAATGTCAAATTTACTGAGGAGAATTTGCAATTTAGCTAGCTTTCCGGTAGGCATTGGCTTCTGAAAAATATACTTGAGAGGGTCGAGCCAAAATATCAGATACATGGTGTACGCTGACATGTATTACCTTAGCTTCTGAGCAATCCATGTCAGGGCACAACAAATGCGTTCTATTAGGGTATACTTGGCCTCGCATGGCGTGAACTTCTTGCTTAAGTAGTAAATTGCCTACTCCTTTATCCCAGTTGCATCATGCTTCCCAACCACACAGCCGAAGGCGTTATCCAAGACTTATAAATAGAGCAACAATGGCTTCCCTGGTTCGGGGAGGGGGGAGGGAACCAACACTGGTGGATTTGAAAGGTACTCTTTGATTCTGTCGAAGGCTTTCTAGCACTCTTCTGTCCATTTTATGGCAGCATCCTTCTTTACTAGCTTGAAAATGGGTTCACATATTACCTTGGACTGGGCTATGAAATGACTGATGTAATTCAATCTGCCCAGGAAACTCATGACATCATTCTTGCTCTTAGGTGGCGGTAATTCTTGGATTTGATTTTTGATGGGTCCCGTTCTATTCCCTTCCTGCTTATAATGAAGCCCAACAATTTTCCGGCGGGGACTCTAAACGCGCACTTTGCTGGGTTCAACTTTAAACTGTACCTTCGCAGGCGTTCAAAAAATTTCCTCAAGTCGTCCAAGTGCTCCGAGCTCTTTCGTGGATTTATGATGATGTCATCCACATACACTTCAATCTCCTTATGAATCATGTCGTGAAAGAGGGTCGTCATGGCCCTCATGTAGGTGGCACCGACATTCTTGAGACCGAATGACATAACTCTATAACAGTAGACTCCCCAAGATGTGGTGAAAGCCGTCTTCTCTGCATCATCCTCATGCATTAAGATTTGATGGTATCCAGTGAAACAATCCACAAATGACTGTAGTTCATGCTTTGCACAGTTGTCGATGAGGATGTGATATTTGGCAGAGGGAAATCATCCTTTGGACTATCTTTATTGAGATCTCGGTAGTCCACACATATTCTGATATTTCCGTCTTTCTTAGGTACTGGAACGTTGTTTGCCAACCAACTTGGATAGTTGGTGACCCTTACCACATTTGCTTCTATCTGTTTGGTCACTTCTTCCTTTATCCTCAGACTTAAATAAGGTTTGAACTTTCTTGGTTTCTGCTTGACCGGCAGTCTAGTAGGATCGGTGGGTAGTCGATGCGAGAGAATGTTAGTGCTTAATCCTGACATGTCATCATAGGACCATGCGAACACATCAACATACTGTCGGAGGAGCTCAATCATATTTTCCTTTTGCTCGGCTTCTAGGTGAATGCTGATTCTGGTTTCTTTTACATCTTCTTCACTTCCAAGATTGACCACTTCTGTTTCTTCAAGGTTGGGATTTTTATGACTCTCCAACTACTCGATTTCTTGCAGGAGATTGTCGGGCATTATGCTTTCGTCATAATTCTCGTAATCTGGGTCATTGCGCTCAACAGTTTTGTTATATGTCATAATCGTGGACCGCTTGTTTTTTAGCGGTTTGGTTATAAAAAGAGAAGTTAAGTATAAATAGAACGGTAAATAAAGTTGCAATTATTAGAAAATGATTCTTTTTATTTCATCAAAAGGGGAACGTCTTAAGCATTCACAAGAGGCAAATGACAAAAAGGTACAGACACGGTACATGCCTCAATTGACCGTGCTCTTTTCAAAAGGAAACTTTTACAGTTCCATACTACCAAGATTCCCGGTTAACCAAAGATGGACTGGCGGTCCAATTCTGCAGCTCTTCCCCTAGTTTGACATACATGATAGTCGGTGTCTTGATGTCAATAACTTCATAGCATTCTTCAATCATATTCACGAATAGCTTTCACATCCCGTAGATGATGTCATCTTCGGGTACTGAACTCTCTATCGGACTTGCAACATGCTCTGGCACAAAAACCTTTTTCCTGGAGCTATGTGCACTTTCCCCTCCGGAGGTTGATATCCTATGCTAGCCCTTCCTTTCTGCCCATTATGTTTAATTGGCTCCATGATTCCATCTGACTTGGCCCCCAACCATGTTCCTGGTGTGTATCCATATTTCATCATCTGCCTCATATCCATCTTGGATCTATATGGAGACTGCATTCCCAAGTTTTGTTCAGTCTTTTTCATCTCGGTAGTCTGCATGATTTCCACAGTGTGGAAGGCACATAAATCCATCCCTTCAATGAATGGAACAACATACTCCAAATAGGTGGAGTGACCCCACTCGCCATGAACCACTATCTCCTGGAATCCCCACTCAAATATTATGCATTGGTGCAAATTGGATGGCATGGCCCCTGCCTTATGTATCCAGGGCTTGCCCAGCAGTAAGTCGTAGGAGGAGGAGATGTCCATTACTTGAAACAGCACCTGAAAATTGACTGGCCCGATCTGCAAGGCTAAATAAATTTCTCCAATAACATCCTTTTGTGAACCATCAAAGGATCTCACCCTTACGCGGATTTCCTTGACTTCCCTCAAATGAATTCTTAATTCCCGTAGGGTGGAGAGCAGATAAATATTGACTCCTTATCCGCCATCGACCAACACCCGAGACACCACTTTATCCTCACATTTGATAGTGATGTAAAGAGCCTTGTTGTGACTTGCGCCTTCGACATGGAGTTTGTATCTTTTGAAAGTGATCATATTTGCTTTGACCATTTTCCCGATTGTCACGGCCAATGCCTCACTAGTGGTGTTACTTGGTACGCTTACCCCGCTTAGTACTTTCAACATGGCATCCTTATGAATATCGGAACTCATTAACAGGTCCATGATTGATATATGTGTTGGAGTTTTCTTTAGCTGCTCCTCCACAGAATACTCTTTGCTTGACATTCTTTTCCAAAACTTGGTGGCTTCTGGGTTTGCTATGTTCTTCCTTGGAATTTGTTCTCCCCCCATGTTCCCTCGATTGACATCTTCTGGAGCGTAGCATCTCCCAAACCTAGTCATACCATGTGCCATAACAAAGTCTATCATTTTGGCCTTTTCTTTTTACTGGTACGTCCATGGGATAGTTTTGTATTCCTGAATTTCTTTGTCTCCTGTAATAGCAGCAAGTTGCTGCGGATCAGTTAGAACAATCACTGTAGCCTCAGTTGTGCTGTAATGATCGGATCCTTTTAAGGTGGGATCCTAGCGGCTTCTGCATTTCCTATAATGACAATTGTTCGCTTAAGGTCATACTCTTCGTCTAATGTGATCATGTTATCTCCCTGGTTTCGATGATTTGGCAGTGGATTGCGATTCACATTGGGTGGTGCCTGAGTGCACTGAATGGATCCGCTCTTGATCAGGGTTTCAATTTCATTTTTTAACTTGAAACAATCTTTAGTATCATGCCTGAGTACATTGGAATGGTACACGCATATTTTAGTGGCATCCAAATACTTGGAGGGATGTTCAAGAACCCTTCCCTCGATTGGATATACAATCCTGCTCTTTTTAATCTTTCAAATAATTGGGCCAGAGGCTTAGCAATCAGGGCATGTGTTCTAGAGCCCCTCTCTTCAAAGTTGGGACGAGGACGTGGTGTATAAGCAGGTCGGTTCTGATGAGTAGTGGTTTGGACAGGAGCGTACGATCATTGTGGGTTTTGGTTGTTATTGGCTCGAGGAGGGTTGTACTATGGATGAGGGTGGTAATATGGGTGGGTAGTATATACTGGAGTATAAGTGGGTGGTGATGAGTGGTTATTTGAGGAATAAGAGGTGCTTCCGTGATGTAAATTGGGTTGGTAGTAAGGGACGACCGCTGAGACCTCCTCTTTCTTCTTCTTTCCGCTACCGATTGACCCTGACTGGATAGCCTTGCTGGCTATTGCAATGCTGCCATGGAATGTACTTTGCCAGTTTTTATGCCTTCTTCTAAGAAATCTCCCATCTTGACCAGCTCGGGGAACTTCTATCCCATCATTCCCATCATCTTTTCAAAGTATATTCCCCCATGGGCTCTGATGAAATACTTTGTTAGTTCATTGTCTCCTAGCAGAGGTTGTGCCCTGGCAGCCTCTGACCTCCATCGTCGTACATATTCTTGGAATGACTCAAATGGATTTTTCTGCAGGTTCACCAGTGCGAACTGATATGGAGTGATCTCTGTGTTGAATCGAAAATGATTCATGAAGTCCTCCGCCATATCTTGCCAAGTTCTCCAATTTTGCTGATCCTATCGAGTATACCAGGTGAGTGCTTCTCCCGTCAAATGTCTTATAGATAAATTCATCCTTAGCTTCTCGTTGCTCCCCACTCCAACTAACTTGTCACAATATGCCCTCAAATATGTGTGAGGGTCCCCCGTCCCATCGAAGATGTCGAACTTTAAGGGTTTGTATCCTGCTGGCATATCCATATCTGGATGAATATACAGATCCTCGTACTCCAAACTTTCACTTCCTCGGGCAACTTGGAGGCTTTTCATTTGCCTTCTCAACATTTTCAACTGCTCAGGTACTGATTCGTCTTTCTTACGCCTGGCTTCTCTCTCCATCTCGGTGTATTGGTCAATCTCATAAGGCACCCTGATCGTGACAGGTGTTGTAAAGTTGGGTTCAGAAATGGCATATACAAGGGGGAATGTACCGCTCATGGGTGGCGGCATGTGCCACATATATGTGCTGGTTGTTAGTAAAAGTGACTCTGTGACGAGGAGGGGTAGTCGCGTTAGTGGTAATAGGCATTTTCTGTGATGTCTGAGTGTATTGTGGTACGTAAGGAGTCTGTATATATGGATTTTCGTGGGTTAGCCGAGGTCACCGGAGGTATGACTTGAGTGGTGGGAGTTGAAGTTGGGGTGTTGTTATTTGGCGTGATGTGGAAGGAAAGTGGTCAGGAAGTGAATCCAAAGAAGGGAATCTAGGTGGTTGAGGAAGTGTTGTCACAGCCAGGTGCGCCAGTTCTCTGATATGTTGTACCTCCTCCCTTAAGGACTCCATTTCCTGGGCCATCCTGGCCACGTGTTCATCATTCCTAGTGTTTTCTTTTTCCCCCGATCGCCTCAAGTTGTCGGCTATGACCAGAGCATGTTTAGTTGGGTCTTCTGTGGCTAACATCTTTCCTTTTGACCTTAGATTGTATGGTGGTTCCGCCAGTTTTGGTCGACACAAACCAACTTTCTTTTCTTTTGGGGGATAATAATAAAGCAAAAGAAAATTAAGAAGAAATAAAAAAAAAAGGAACAAGAGCCAATTTCCTCATTTATATGAGCAGGAAATCACACAGAGTAGATAATTCGTGCATTACAGCTAGTGCGTTCCTAGAATTCACGGGGACCTCTTATTGCCGGAGGTAGGCCTAATTCACAGATATTTGACAAACATTTAGACTTGACACGTTTAGATCTGAAGCAGTTTGTTTTCATTGATAATTTGGACTGATACAAGTGGGAACAAGTGTTACATCACTGTTTCATTGAACTGCATGGGCTTGGACAACTTGCCCTTTTGCAAAGTAAAAGAGAAAACTAGGGATAAAGGTACAAAGTGGGAAAGAGGAGAAATCAACCAACTCTAGTAACCATCCCCTGAGTTGTTTCCCACGTCCTTCTCTTCTTTTGGATCCTCTTCCAGATCCTCTTCCGGGTCTTCCTCAAACTCCTCCTCTTCATCGTTTAATTCAGACTCCTCCTCTAGATCTTCTTCTGGCTCTGTGCTCGACTCTATCTGAATACACTCTACTACCTGGTCATCGTCTTTTGTAGGTGGCAACATGTGGTCAATGGATCCCAGGCTCACCTGACGGTGCATTGAACTGGTCACCAGGTAATGTGGTAAGATCTCATGATAAATCTGCAAAGCAACCACCGTGTCCTCTAACCAAGCTATACCCTCTCTGCTTGGCCAGGCCAGTTCTTCTTCTTCGTTAATCCAGACGTAATACTCAGGAGTACACCATGAGTTTTGACCCATATGCATTATTACCAGGACATTCCACTCTTTTTACAGGCTTTTTATCTTGGGAATTGGGATCTGTCCATTGTACTCATCCTCGTATAGCACTGTCCTTATCCACAGAGGCACATCTTGGATCATCCCGAACTGTCTGAGGATCCACATAGGTGAGTATGATTGGATGCCTTCAAGTCTGATCAACTCAATGAAGTAATTATGAGGAGTCATCAAGATTCCCTTCCACCTCACCAAGAGATCTTCTGGTTGATCCATTATCCTGTCAGATTGGTCAGCATTTCCCTCCATTCTTCTTGCCCATGTGGGAAGACCCAATGTCTCATTCTTTCATTGTGGTTGCGTATCATATTGGTGACACCCACGAAGTAGTCGATGGTGGCCTTTTGCTGGAAGAAATGTTCAGTAGCCAAGATCTGAAGCAGAAAGTTACAATCTTTAAAGAAATCATACCCTCGTGTACATGTGAACAAAACCCTCAGTGTCTCAGCCAACACCATCGGCACCAAATTAGCTTGAAGATTGCCATAGAAGTTTGCCAGAACCACTGGTAACAAGTTGATGTTGATATGACCCTTTCATTGCGGGAAGACCAATAATCCCAATAGTGCCATTGCGAAAGTGATAGGCCTAAGACTCTCCCACGTTGCTTGGTCACATTGAAACTCCCCTGAATACCATCCGTAGCTTTCACGGTTCGCAAACCTGTCAAACAGCTAGTCGAGGCTCACCCATCCATCCATGATACTTCCGAGACGTCTGCTATTGGCAAGGCCTAAGGCATCCAAGAACTGGTAACCGGGCATAGTAACTGGCAATACTGGCTTTCTTCCATTGAATGGCAGCTCCGTGAAACTTGTGACATCTTCCAATATCGGTACTAACTTACAATTGGTAAATTTGAACGCCACATTAGCCGGATCCCAAAATTCTATCAACAGGCGAGTGAGCACCCTATCTGCTTGGATGTTCATCAATGTAGTTAATGCCCCTAGGTGAATCCGAACCTCATCTCCGTATTCCCAACGAATATTCTTCCACCATTGTTTCAACTTATGTGGTGCTCCCATTACCATGCCTATTTCAGGGATGTTTTAGTTGTTTTCCATTTTCTGAGGTAGGTAAAAGAAATATGTTTGAGTGAGTATTTTCTCCGGATCCTTACGTGTCTTGTCATGTTTGTTTGTCTTTCCACAAAAGTTATGTTGTTGGGTGCATGACCCGTTAACATTAAGGTGGCTTTCCTAATTGTGTGTCGGTGCCAAGGACCGACTCACCTAAAGTTTATGCATTATGACCTATTTTACTAGAGTAGAGTGTTTTTGACTTTTGAATTGGACTGAAGGCTGCGAGAAGTTATGTTAGTTGACCTGACAAAGTCATTCTCTGAAACTACAGAGTTTTGAAAAGAAGGTTCGAAGGGGTGTAAAAGACAACCCTCGCATGCCATTGTGTGTGGTTGTGTACGGCTGAGACTCGATTAGAAGAAATGTGATGACAGTGTATATAAAGCAGTAACAAGCAAATGTGTAGCAACAATAAGCATGATAATCATAAATAGCAAATAATTATAAAGAGCAAATAAAGCAAGTAAGCATGTAATTGTAATTTCAACCATAATCAAAGCGAGGTATAAGAAAATCTAGATGCAAAATTAGTCTTAGTCTGCTAAGGTTAGAACCTAAATGGGGTTTCCCCAGCAGAGTCGCCATGTTGTTGCACCCTATTTTGCACTAGTCAAGACATGATTCAACTTGTGGGTTTCTCTGTTGTTGATGAAAGAGAGTTGCCACCTAATATTTAAAGGTATACTAGGGTACCTATTTAATTACTAAGTGTATTCCTTGTAGGTCTGCAAACCAGTGAGATTATGGGTAAGGGTTCTTGTTATTCTAAGGGGAAGGTGTTAGGAACCCCTTAAAATCTACCTGAGGTAGCTCCATAGGACTTAGACTAATTTTAAGAAATCAGTTATTTATACTATTCTTAATTACTACTATGGCATGGATTACTCTATATAAAGGGAGTGTATATATATAAATGATGTAAGACTTAGGATGGACGTGAGATCATAGAAGAGTTCTGAAAGTAGTCCATATTTTAAGGCTTGTAATTATTAAGTTATGGAAGTAATTAACTTAGAGAATAAATGCATGTATAGTTTTAAAATATGTTTGTAAGAAAGTGATTCTAAATGTAACTTGGTTTAAAAAAATCTGAAGAAGGGCAAATCTTTGAAAATTCATTTAGGTGACAGTACCTTACTGTTTTTTATGAAAAATCTGGTTTCATTCCATGTTAGCAAAGACCAACGATTCTTTTCTGATTTCCTTTGAAAATAGGTTGATGTTTCTGATTAGAGTCTGGACTTCAAAAATCTTTAAGAGAGGTGAGTGTACAAGATAAAGAAGTTATAATTAGCGGAGCAAAGATTAATTACTAACTAATTCTCTTTAAGTTATATATTAGTTAAAGTTTGCCTATGTTTCATGTGATATTAAAGAATGAATGTAAATACATAATCTAATATATGAGTGTTAAATACATGATGATGAAATATGATAAAACGACAAAGGCAGTAAGCAAAACTAATAAAGCAGTAAACTAGGCTATGGAAGCAATGCATAGTAACCAAAGAAATAAGGGAGAGGAGATTGGACTCTAATGGTTGGGCCTCAATAAGGTAGGCCCAACGATTAAAATGTGCGACTATAGCTGATTGGATCCTTCAGAAAATGCAACAAATCTGGTTTGGGCCTGAGTTCCTTAGGAACTCAGCAGACCCAAATGTATACATGCACAAAAAGAAAGAAGTCCATTAGAAGTATATCCCACATACTCAACATATTCAAAACATGTATGAAATGCATATAGACAAACAAGTGGAACAAGAAAATAAACAATAATTTGAATACTGTGGGAAATTATATTAATGTGTCAATTCTACTCGGCAAATAATTCACATTGAAAACCTTTCATTGTCATTAAATATTAAACCCCTAAAGAACTAAATGCGTCAATGAGTTAAGGGCTAAGGAGGAAGTTACAATCAAGGTCGATGCTCCCTTTGAATCCCCTGACACTTTAAAGTTCCCAAGGGACTCAAGGCCCAGGGCAATGCTTGTGCTGGGGAGAGCAGCCCAACCTATAGTTAAACTCAGGTCCCACATACTCTTAAACACTAAAAATATGTTTTCCTTACAGGTTTAAGTGCCAATGAGGCCCTTTCAATGTAAATTAAATGCCATGGTATTACTTACCACAAAAATATACTTTCCCTCCTAACATAAGAACATATAGTCTACATTGGATACCAAACAAACATATATCAAGTGAATTTAGAGGTCTGACTTTCAAACACACACAGGTGAGGAGCAGAAACATCACAAGCATGCTGTAAAGGTCTAATCATTAGAGAAGAACACATTCAAATGAAAGGCAAGCTATACAGGGTTATACATGCAACAACTCAACAGATACAAAAGTTCTTGTTTCTAAAAAACCAAATGTGAACTGATTGGTTTGCTTGTAGCACATACATGGGTTGATAATACCACTTAACACTTTAAAGGTGACCAATGAAGATTCATACCAAATAGTCATGGCTAAACATTTACAAAGGTTATCAAAGATATCTAGGACATGATCAAATCTCTTAATAGGTCTGCAAGTTTACAAGTTAAAACATGGAATCCCTAAAGTCTTCAACAGAGTCATACTATTAATAGTGTTAGCTTCAAATAAATCATCATGTTCAGGTAGCATCCGCAAAGGTTCTTATAATATTTAAGGATCAGATTTGGTTTCAAATTAACAGTAGAGAAAGGACTGGTGTGGTTCTGGTAAAGTTATGAAATCAGGAACCAAATAGGAACATACAGGATCCAGTTAGCTACACGAACACTTCAATGAAGTAATAACTTCATGTGGACATGGGTGCTTTACACATTTATAGAATCATGTTAAGCATGACATGAGGAGAAAGAATTACAGATAAAGGAAAGGTATTGCATTAAAACAAGTTTAACTTAAACCTAAGTCTAGATTAGTATCTAAGTATGGAATGATCATGCCTCTGTTTTCACAAATTATCACTTGATTATAACAAAGTAAATAAGTCCTATATTTTAGAGAGGATAATCTTAAAGATAAATACATCTTAATTTTTTAAATACCAATAATAACTTAAAAGGATGAGAGATAGGGAGGTACTATACTAAATAAGCTTTGAATTGAACATGCAACTAAAAATGTTAACTAATCAAGAAACAACCAAGTTCAACTTAATAATAAATTATCAGCCATTTATGACAAAGAAAAAGAAAAAGGATTATGATTGTTTTGTGGGGGAAAGATAAATTAATCTCAATAGAATGTACAGTAAAGATTCATGAAAAAGAAGACGGTTCAATTCAAACAAAACTAGGTCAATAGATGCAACCATAACTAGATGTGATCATGAAAATATCATAGTGACAAACTAGAAATGGTCCTCACAGTTTAACAGACATAAGTATAGAGAAGAGAAACATATAAACACTTAGAACTTCATGTTTATGCTAAAGGGGAATATGATAAAAACTTAAGCACCTTCATATTCATCTCAGTCATGGTTATCAAATAATAAACTCAACTCCAAGACTCACAAACTATAGAGAAGCCACAGATAAGTATAAAGGTCGATGTAGATCAATGAAAGGCTATGAAGTTCGTGTGAACATGAACACATTATAACTCAAACATATAGACTGTTGGAAACTCAAGAACAAAAAATAGCAGGAATCACTTAATGGTTTGGTCAATCATCGATTAACGACTCAAAAGAAGGACAAATAATCACAAGTGGACATTAGACTAACAGAACATAAGCACTCACATACCCGATCATAAACACCATAAAACAATTGTAATCCTCAGAATATAACTAACATATTTGTAGCATTCAAAGGAGATGAACAAAAGAGAAGGACGAGAGATGTGCTGACCTTTTTAAGGGCAACTGGCCAAACAAAAGCTCTTTCTCAGTTGCTTAAGACCCCAGGAACTTCAAGTTTGAATCAGCGACAATATTCAAAAAACGAAAAGAAAGAACAATAAGGAACCCTAGGATTTTTGAACCTAAAATTGCTCTCAGATGATATCAGTGTTAGGTTGTAGAGTTCATGTCTGTGTGTGTTAGGTGAGAGCATTACCCCTTTTATAGTGCCATTTAAGGCACTATGGTTTCTCAAATTCAAACCAGATAGTGAAAGATGACGATAGTCAAGTGATGATAGCAAAGTAGAGGTAAAATCATAGATTACAGAGGGAAAATAGTGAGGAGGTTACCTAGGTATGGGAAATCAACCGTTGAACGCGAAAATCCATCGGTCAAAGCTCGATTGTCCAGAGGTCATTGCGTTGGACAACTGGACGATGAATAATGATGATAAGTTCAGAGAAAATCTTCATGCATGGTTCGATTTGAAAGAATATAAGAGGAACCAAATGATTTGAACTTTCGTATTTAAGTCTAGGGTTCCAGATTTGAGATTTCGATTTCAATCAACGAAAATGGAAAGATCGACTAAGTTCGCGGATGTAGGGGAAAATGGGATGATTTGAAGACCAGATTTGTGACCTTGCATGAATTGGTGCAAGGTATATGATTGATTAGGGTTGATGAGGCTTAAGAGACGGAAGACAGAAACGGGAAACTAAGGCAGTTGTTTTGAAAAAATGAGATAGGGTTTGGGGTGTCTCCAAGTTATGAATGGGAGATGGAACGGGAGCCGTTGGATCTGTTGATCAACGACTCCAATTGTTTGGTAATTAGTTTTTTTTAGAAATGATTTAAGTGAAAAGATTGGTGGCCGTTAGATCAAAAGAATTTGGATGGTTGGTATTTGATCTCTAGGGTGGGTATTTAGATTTAAAGGAAAGTTAGGGAATAAATGTGAGTCGTTGATCTGAGGAACAAATGGCTCAAATTCGTTTGTGCTACTTATGTGAGGGACGAGGGAGGGTGATGTGGCGTGTTGTGATTGGTGCAAATTGGATCACTTGGATTGCCATGGTAGAAAGAGATGGGTATTTGGGTTGGGTATATTTTCGTACTGGGCTTGTCAATTAGGTCAAGATTAATTTTACATTTGATTCAAGAATTACAATTATGGCCTTTTGGTGTTTTAACCCCTTTTGAATTTAATTTAAATAAAATTAATAGTGTTTTAATAAATGTGGTAAAATTTACAATTATTATATACTACTAAGTATTTCCTTCTAATTATTTATAAAAAATACTCATTTTCCTAAATTATAATAGTAACTTCGAATTTCACATAATAATCTAATTAACCAGAAATTAAAGAGTAATTTATTAAATTAATTATAGAACCTACGTAATGTATATATAAAAATTATTTTAATAATTTTAAGATAGTAAATATATTTGTAACTATATAATGTTAATGTTATGTGATTAATATTAACACTAATGCTTGATTAATTTGTGAAAAATAGATATTCGTTACAGGAAAATACTTTGAAAATATCTATTGTAAATTATTAAGTATAAATAAATTAATATAAAAAGAGAGGGTCAAAATTGGCCGTCAACACCCACTACAACATATTGATGATTTATTTGATCATCTTTAAGGTGCGAGGGTATTCTCAAAAATTAATTTGAGATTGTGGTACCATCAGTTAATGATCTGGGCTTTAGATATTCTAAAGACGTTTTTCAGGACCCGCTGTGACCACTATGAGTTTTTGGTGATGTCACCTTTATGCACTTGATTAAAAATGTGTTTCAGACGTATCTTTATTCCTTTGTGATCATGTTTATTGATGATATATTGGTGTATTCTTGGAGCCGGGAGGATCGTGCTCCAGATTATTGGGAGAAGAAGCTATATGCTAAATTCTTCAAGTGCGAGTTTTGGCTTGATTCAGTGGCATTCCTAGGCACGTGGTGTCTAGTGAGGTGAATAAAGTGGATCCAAAAAAGATTAAGGTAGTTCAGAGTTGGCCCAGACCGTCTTCTGCTACTGAGATCCTGAGTTTCCTTGGGTTGGCTAAGTATTATCGCCATTTCGTAGATTGACTCGTAAAGGTGGCCCATTCAGGAGGTATGACAAGTGTGGGGAGAGCTTTCATAAGCTCAAGTCTGCCTTGACTACTGCTCCAGTTCTATTTTTTCCTTCAGCATCGAGTTCATGTACAGTCAATTGTGATGCTTCATGGATTGGCATTGGGCGTGTGGTGATGCATGAGGGTAGAGTGATTTCTTATGTTTCGTGTCAGTTTAAGCCTCATGAGAAGAACTACCCAGTGCACAATTTGGAGTTGGCAGCCATTGTTCACGCGCTAAAGATTTAGAGGCACTATCTTTACGGTGTGTCACGTGAGGTGTTCACAGATCACAAGAGTCTAGAGCACATATTCAAGCAAAAGGATCTGAACTTGAGGCAATAAAGGTGGTTAGAGCTACAAAAGGACTATGACATCACTATTGTTTATCATCCTAGAAAGGACAATGTGGTGGCCGATGCTTTGAGTAGGAAGGCTGAGAGCATGGGTAGTCTCACTTTTATTTCAGATGGGAAGAGGCCTTTAGCTTTGGATGTTCAGGCTTTGGCTAACACGATCGTGAGTTTGAATGTTTCGGAGCCTAGCCGAGTCCTTTCTTGCGTGGTTTCACGGTCTTCTTTATTTGAGCGTATCAAGGCGCGTCAGTATGATGTTCTCCATTTTCTTTTCCTTAGGGACATGGTGTAATACGGTGATGCTATGGAGGTGACTATTGGTGATGATGGAGTGTTGAGACTTCAGGGCTGGATTTGTGTGCCCAATGTTGATGGGTTACATTAGCTGATTCTTGAGGAGGCCCATAGTTCATAGTATTTCATTCAACTGGGCACTGCGAAGATGTACCATGATTTGAAGTAGCACTACTGGTGGAGAAGAATAAAGAGAGATATTGTGAAGTATGTGGCTTTGTGTTTGAATTGTCAGCAAAAACAACCTACTCTTCAGTGTTAAGTACGAGCATCAGAGATGGGGTGGGTTGTTTCAGAGACTTAATATTCCCGAGTAGAACTGGGAGCATATCACTATGGATTTTGTAGTTGGACTTCCACGGACCTTGAAGATATTTGTTGCAGTGTGGGTTATTGCGGACAGACTGACCAAATCTTCACACTTCATTCCAGTCAAGACAACCTACTCTTCAGAGAAACTAGCTCGAATTGATCTTTATGAGATTGTTTTCATTTATGGAGTGTTGGTGTCTATTATCTCCGATCGGGGCACATAAATCACATTGCAATTTTAGAGAGCCATGTAGCCTGAGCTAGACACACACGTCGATCTAAGTACGTCATTTCATCCCCAAACAAACGGGCAGTCCGAGCGCACTATTCATATCTTGGAGGACATGTTACGTGCATGTGTTATTGATTTCAAAGGTTCATAGGATTAGTTACTACCGTTAGCAGAGTTTGCCTATAAAAACAACTATTAGTTGATCATCCAGATGACTCCTTATGAGGACTTATATGGGAGGCGATGTCGTTCTCCAGTTGGTTGGTTTGAGCATGGGGAGTCTAGGTTATTGGGAACTAATTTGGTCTGTGATGCTTTGGAGAAGGTAAAGTTTATTCAGGAGCGGCTTCATACATCGCAGTCCAGGGAAAAGAGTTATGTTGATATGTGGGCTCATGATGTGGTATTCATGGTGGGTGAGAGGGTTCTTCTCAGAGTTTCGGGAAGAAGGGCAAGTTGATCCCTTGGTATATTGGTCCTTTTAAGATTCTTGAGATAATGGGCGAGGTGGCCTACAGACTTGCATTGCCACCGAGCTTATCGGGAGTTCACCCGGTGTTCCATATTTCCATGATCCGAAAGTATTATGGTGACCATCACATGTGTTAGATTTCAGCTCAGTGCAATTGGATAAGGATTTGACCTATGTTGAGGAGTCAATGGCTATTTTGGACAGGCAGGTCCGGAAGTTGAGATCGAAGAACATTGCATCAGTTAAGGTCCAATGGAGAGGACAACCAGTTGAGGAGGCGACTTGGGAGACCGAGCATGATATGCGGAGTCAATATCGTCACCTTTTTGGCACGTCAAGTATGTCTCTATACTCGTTCGAGGATGAACGTTTGTCCAAGAGGGGGAGAATGTAACGACCCAATCAGGGTTTTGAGTATTTTAGCCCTGATTCCCTTATTTTATGCTATACATATGTGTATTTGTGATTTGGGGGCTTTTCAGGGGGTTGGTTTGGTTTCGAGGGAGTTTTGGATTGATGTGGGACACTTAGTCCCTTGGTTGGAGGTTTACATTGTAAGAGTTGAACGGATTTTGACTTTTGTGTAGACGACTCTGGAATGGTTCTTTGATGATTTCAACAACTTCGTTTGCTGATTTTGGACTTAGATGTATGTTCGTAATTGGATTTGGAGGTTCCTAGGTTTGTTTGGCTTGAATCTGCAAAAAATTAAAAGTTGAAGGTTTGGAAGGTTGATAGGTTTGACCGAGAGTTGACTTTATTTATATCAGGTTTGGTTTGCAGTTCCGGGAGTTGATATAGGTCCGTTGTGTCATTTCAAAATTTCATGCCAAATTTAGGGTCATTCCGAGTTGATTTGGTATGGTTCGACATAAGTTTTTAATGTTAAAAGTTCATTAGTTTATTAAGCTTGAATTAGGGTGTGATTCGAGATTTCGATATTATTTTGTGTGATTTGAGACCTTGAGAAGTTTGGTGTTATATTTTTGGATTGGTTGGTGTGAGTGGACGGGGTCACGGGGGCCTCAGGTGAGTTTTGGATGGGATTTAGATCATTTGGGGTGGTGTTGGCAGCTCAGTTCCGGTGCTTTCGCACCTGCGACATTTGGTTTGCAGGTGCGACTTCACAGAAGCGGACATGGGACCATATATGCAGTGTTGTTTGAGCTCATGGGTTTTCGTAGGTGCGGTAGTGTGTGCGCAAAAGCGTGATCGCAGGTGCCCGTCTTTGTCCGCAAAAGCGGCTTCGTATGAGCGTGAGATGGTTCGCAGAAGTAATATTTTGGTATTTACTAAAATCCCCAATTTCTTCAATTAGATTCATTAATCAAACACTAAAATCTAGGTTGGAATCAAGAAATATAAACAAATTCAAGTCAAAAAATACTTACCCCAATCCAAAACGTGAAAATTCCTTCCAAAATCGCCCAAATCCGAGCTCTCTAACTCAAAATGTGATAAATGGATTTAAACCCTCGTTCAAAATATATTTTGCCAGCCATTTCGCTTCTGCGGCCCCTCAGTCACATCTGCGACACCGCAACTATGGAAAATTCATCGCAGATGCGGACTCTAATTTGACAGGTTCTAGGAGGCGAGCCCGGGTTGATTTTTGAATTTTGTTCAAGATCGAAGCTTTATTATTCGGGGTTGTTTTCTTTAGCTTCTATTAATATTATTGTTATATTGGCTAGATTTTAGTCGCCCGGAAGTTGATTCAAGCGAGAAAGGATTTTTAGAGTACTGATTTAGCTTATTTGAGGTAAGTATCATGCCTAACTTTGTGTGGGGGAGTATCCCTTAGGTGCGAGTCCTAAATTTTTAATTTCTACGATGTGAAAGTGACGTGTGCATGAGGTGACAAGCGTCTATATGGGTACTATGTGTGCTTTTTACCATACGCTATTACTATGCCTTAATGTGATAATGAACTTTATATGAAACACGTTGAGATCATTTTACAACTATTTGATCATGATCATTATATTACTTATCCACAATCATGCTTTATTTATTGAACACCCCTCTGCTTTTTATGATTATTGTTATGTCCATATGCACTATTGTTGAAAGTTGTTAGCTTATATCTTGGTGAGACTTTGGTTCATTGTTTGTGATATTGTGGCACTTGGTATCTTTATTTTGTGGTGTTGTGGCCCTTGTGTACATGTTGAGCGGATTAATTGGGGGTGTCAGCATGAGAGTTTTGCTGTGCGATTGTGTCTATTAATGTACGCATGGGGAAAAATAAGGGTGGCGTTATCTCGGGCTACCCACGTGGCAAAATAAGGGTGGCTATATGCATATGTGGCGAAATAAAGGAGGCATATCATTGTTATGTGCACATGCAGCGGAATAAGGGTAGCATTGTTAATGATGTTATGTGATATTTCGGGGTGTCCTTTTGTTGTTGTGATTGTGTTGTGATGACGTTGATATTTTTATTACATAATTATTTTTGAAAGCTCCTGTTTTGCACTTAAATGAGTTAATGGTTGCATTTGACGTGTTATCATATGCCTCACCTCCATTTGATGTTTTGCGATCAAAGATGGGTTTTATTATACTGAGTTATTATTGCACGTTCTAAAGGGATTGTTGTTACTGTTTTCAGTTATATTTTTGTTATCATCTTTCTTTGATATATTCATTGCACTGAGGTTAGTCTTGATACTTACTGGGTCCTGATTGTGGTGTACTCATACTACGCTTATGCATATTTTTGTGCAGTTCCAGGTAGTTCGTATAGGGATAATCGTCGGTGAGGTATTTTGAATGTCGGAGACTTCAAGGTATCCATGCATGATCCGACCGCGGGCCTCGGAGTCAACCTCTTTATTTCTTTTCTGCTATTATGTATTTAAAACAATACTGTATTTTGAGATATTCTCGTGTATTCAGTTAGAGCTCGTGACTCTGTACTACCTAGTTCTGGGGAGTTATGTTGAGTGTTGTCTCTTTGGCTTGTATTACTTTTGTTTTTGCAACTATGTTAAACTTTGTTTTGTTATATCATGCTTCTATTGTTTTAAATAATGCTAAGTGGCCAACTTACCTAGTTTGGAGACTAGGCGCCATCATGATCCTTAAGGTGGGATTTTAGGTCGTGACAAAATCTCTTCTTATTCGAGATTGATTGATTTTTCTTTTTTATCCGTACATGTGAGACTTTGTGGAAAATCTTCTCATGTTGACTCCTTAGTATCAGTGATCTTGGCTCAATTGATCTCGAACCCATTCTTTAAACGACCCTCTAATCCATTGATTATTTTTGTAGATGCAATTTGGCATCGGGCACCACGTGTCATCAATTGATTTGGTGACATGGTGAGTCTAGTTTTTATCAATACAGATAATCTCCCCGCTTTTAAAACAGGCTCTAATGAATATTTGTGAAGTGGTCAATATTTTGATGGGAAAAAAGCGTGTCTGACACCTTTATCCAAAATCTTAGAGATATGTTCCAAAAATAAAGTGATATACGCTGTTTATATTTACTATCCATGACGTGTGGCTTATTTTGATCGCTAGTGTCCTCTTGAAGCCCTTTAGTGATTGGAATTCGTGGTTTGAAGGGATTCAAGAGGAGAAGGAGGCTTTAGAGCAGCAAGCTAAGGTGGTTACCGTAGAATTGGCGAAGATAAAGGCAGATATGAAGCAGCTGAAGGTCATGTTTGTGGATCAACATTCCAAAGCCACTAAGGATATTCAGAGTCTCAAAGATCTGCTTGCTTAAAAAGAGGTATACCGGGGTCAACTTGTACAAGAGTATACACGTGATAAGGAGGGCATCTGTGCATCGAGCGAAAAGGTAAAATTTATCGAAGCATCTATTCACCCATTGAGGGAATATCTTAATGCTTTAGAGACTGAGAAAGTAGTTCTTCATGCTGAAAGAGACCGCGTTGTTGTACAAAGCCCTCAAACTCCAATCCAAGATTGATCTTAATTGGATGTTCTTGCAAACCCGGTTGAATACGTTGAAGGAGGCTCAAGATGGAGTTTTTAATATGGAGGTGAAAATTAAGAAGGATGAGGAAATAGTAGAGATGGACCGACAAGCTGTGCATTCTTCTTCTCCCGAAGAAGAGTCCTCGGGAGAGAAGGTGAACCCAGACTTATCAAATAAGACTGTTGAAGTTGAGTATACTGAATCGCACCCTACATCTCCAACCTCTTAAGTTGATCCTTCCCGAGTTACTCCATCAACTTCTCATTCTGCTTCCCAGGGATCTAGAGTTGCTTCTCCCAGGCATTGATTGATCATATTGCCTTAGTTTTTGGCTTTTGCTTCTTCTCCCCTTTTTGTCTAATATCCAGGCTTTTTACCCGTTTGTTTAATAAAACTTTTGTATTTTTTATTCCATGTATTTTGATGTTTCGTATCTATATTTTTGGATTCAACATTTCTGTTAAGTCATATAGGCCTTTTTTCGTTTCCAGAATGATCACGTTGTAACGACCCGGCCGGTCGTTTTGATAGTAATAGCCCCGATCCCCTATTTACTATTTCTCCCATATCTATTTCTGCTATTGTGACTTGCCGGGAGGTTTCGTTTTGGTTTTTGGAGTGATTTGGGACACTTAGTCCCTAAAGAAAGCTTAAGTCTTAGGATTTTGACCGTAGTTGGAACTGTGTGAGGACGACTCCGGAATGGAGTTTCGTTGGTTCCGTTAGCTCCGTTAGGTAATTTTGGACTTAGGGGCGTATCCGAATTGTGTTTTGGTGGTCCGTAGCTTATTTAGGCTTGAATTGACGAAAGTCAATTTTTTTTGGATCGGTAGTGGAATTTTTGATATCGGGGTCGGAGTCCGATTCCGGAAGTTGGAGTAGGTCAGAAATGTTGATATGACTTGTGTGTAAAATTTGGGGTCAATCGGACGTGGTTTGATTGATTTCGGCATTGGTTGTGGGAATTTGAAGTTTCAAGTTCATTAAGTTTGAATTGGGGGGTGATTCGTGATTTTAGCATAGTTTGATGTGGTTTGAGGCTCGACTAAGTTCATATGGTGTTTTAGGACTTGTTGGTATGTTTGGTTTAGGTCCCGGGGACCTGGATGTGTTCCGGATGCTTAGCCGATTGAATTTGGACTTAGGCTAGTTGTTGAAGATTTTCTGATTTCTGGAATTTTTCGCACCTGCGGAGGGGAGACCGCAGGTGCGGGATCACATGTGCGAAGGAGGAGCCGCAGATGCGGTCAAGATGGAGTTGGACAGGAACCGTAGGTACGGAGAATTTTTCCGCACCTGCGAGAGTCACAGATGTGGGCAACTGGGCGCAGGTGCGAAGGGAAGCCGCAGGTGCGATGCATTTCCGCACATGCGATAGTCACAGATACGACAGAGAGTCCGCAGGTGCGAAATGTTTGGAGTTAGTGTGTATTTAAGGTGGAAATTGGGAATTGGAGGCTAGGGATTTGGAAGTTTGATTTGTGGATTTGGAAGACCACTTGGTGTCAGATTTTAGTAAATTTGATATAGTTAGACTCGTGAGTGAACGGGCTTTCGTATTTTATGACTTTTATCTGATTCCGAGACGTGGCCCCCACTAGCGATTTTTGATTTAATTTCGGAATTTTTGTTAAAGTGTTGG
Organism: Nicotiana otophora; assembly: GCA_000715115.1. Lineage (NCBI taxonomy): Eukaryota > Viridiplantae > Streptophyta > Magnoliopsida > Solanales > Solanaceae > Nicotiana > Nicotiana otophora. The sequence goes on from AWOL01S0098438.1 coordinate 52,645, forward strand.
TTTCGTTAATTAGATGAGTCTATTATTGTTGTATTTATGATATGTAATTGCTTTTTGGCTAGATTTGGGCCACTCGGAGCCGGACATTCGTGCCAAAGGCATTGTGACCGATTGATTGAGCTTGGTTCGAGGTAAGTGGCTTACCTAACTTTGTGTGGGGGAAATCCTCCTAACATTTGGAACTATTGTGATATGTGAGCGTCGTGTACGTGAGGTGACGAGTACGTACACGTGCTAGTTGTGGAAAATAAAAAACCCAATTTTCTTACTGAGCAGCAACCTGTTTTCCTTTTATTTTGAGTTATACCTTTTTTATGAGTAGTAATCTATTTTCATTCTTAATTGTGTTATTCCCATTTGCGTAGCTATCCTATTTAGTCTAATACAATATGTCTACGTGTCTTAATTGCCTATGTGAACAATGTGCAGCATGCTTAGTGAATTTCCTACTTCTTCCTTGACTGGTACTTAGTCTAAATCGTAAGATTTCGTGATGTAGTTGCATTTCTATTGTTTGCACTGCATATTTACTTTGGGACTACGGAACGATATTCCGGTAGATCCCCCTATACTGCATATTTACTTTGGGACTATGGAATGGTATTCTGTGAGATCCCCCTGTCTTGCATATTTTCTTTGGGACTACGGAACAGTATTCCGGGAGATCCCCTTGCATATTTACTCTGGGACTACGGAACGGTATTCCGGGAGACCCCGCTACACATTTACGTTTGGGACTATGAGACGGTATCTTGGAAGATCCCCTGTTGTGTTTTTGTGTACTGAGATGTTACCTTGTATGATTTGATTGTTGTTAAATTTCAGCCTTTATTGTTTTGTATTATTACACTCTATATGGTTTTATTATATATTTACCAGTAGGGCCCTCACCTGACCTAGTCACTACTCGACCGAGGTTAGGCTTGGCACTTACTGCGTGCCGATTGTGGTGTACTCATGCTACTCTCTGCACATGTTTTTCATGTGCAGATCCAGTTGCACCTTATCAGCCGTACTATCAGTGAGCCGGGACAGCTTTGGAGACTTCAAGGTATATCTG
>AWOL01S0098450.1:0-10413 GCA_000715115.1 Nicotiana otophora
GCGTAATACTTCTACCGATAGACAGGGACCAGAACCCCCGGTGGAAACTATGGCCAGGGGTAGAGGTCGAGGCCGAGGTCGTACTAGAGGCCGAGGCAGAGGCCGAGGTAGAGCTCAGTCCANCCTGGGGTGCACCAGTATTATTTGTAAAGAAGAAAAGTGGCTCGATGCGGATGTGTATAGATTATCGGCAATTGAACAAGGCCACTATCAAAAACAAATATCCGCTGCAAAGAATTGATGATTTATTTGATCAGCTTCAGGGTGCCAAGGTATTTTCGAAGATTGATTTGAGATCTGGTTACCATCGGTTGAAGATTAGGGCGTCTGATGTCCCTAAGATAGCTTTTCGGACTCGGTATGGGCATTGCGAGTTCCTAGTGATGTCATTTGGGTTGACAAATGCTCCAGCAGCANTTCCCACTACTCTCGCTCCGGAGCAAATGGCTCCCCAGAATCAGGCTCCAGCAGCCCCGCCTGTTGGGGTAGTTCAGCCAGTTGTTACGGCACAGGCCGGTAATAAGCCCGCCATGTATTTTGAGGCCTTATTGAGACTGGATAAGTTCACTAAGCTCTTTCCAGTTCACTTCAGTGGTACACCTTCTGAGGACCCACAAGATTATCTTGAACGCTGCCATGAGGTGCTGGAGAACATGGTTATAGTTGAGACCAATGTGGTTGATTTTGCTGTATTCCAGATGACAAGTTTCGCCAAGAGGTGGTGGAGAGATTACACATTGACCCGACCAGTCGGATCACCTGCACTTACCTGGGAGCAGTTCTCTCAGCTATTTCTGGAGAAGTTCCTCCCTGTCACACTGAGAGAGGAATTCCGCAAGCAATTTGAGCGTCTACAGCAGGGCACTATGACTGTTACTCAGTATGAGTCCCGTTTTGTGGATTTGGCCCGTCATGCTCTCATTTTACTACCTACATAGGGCGAGAGAGTGAGGAGGTTCATTGAGGGACTCACACACCCTATCAGACTTCAGATGGCCAATGAGACCGGAGGTGAGATTTCTTTTCAGGCGGCTGCTAATGTCGCAAGGAGGATCGAGATGGTTCTTGCACAGGAAAGAGGGTAGAGGTCTGACAAGAGGCCTCGTCAATTTGGTGGTTACAGTGGTGCCTCTCTGGAGGCAGGGGTAATTTTGGTAGGGGTCATCCTCCCAGACCGTTTCATTCAGCACTTCATGTATCTCCCGGTGCTTCAGGGAGTCAGGGTCTTATTATGCCTTACTCTGGGCAGCCAATATTCAGTGCACATTCAGCCCCTATCAGTGCATCACCACTCCAGAGTTACTACAGTGGTTATCCGACCTATCTAGGTCAGCTTCAGCTTCAGCAGCCACGACATCAGGATGGGGGTTATGAGTGTGGGAACATTGGTCACATCAGGAGGTATTTCCCTAGATTGGCGAGTAACAGATCTCGGCAAGATTCTCGTGCCATCATACCGGCACCGGNTAGGGCGTCTGATGTCCCTAAGATAGCTTTTCGGACTCGGTATGGGCATTGCGAGTTCCTAGTGATGTCATTTGGGTTGACAAATGCTCCAGCAGCATTTATAGATTTGATGAATCAGGTGTTCAAGCCTTATTTGGATTCTTTTGTGGTTGTATTCATTGATGATATCTTGATTTACTCCAGCAGTCGGGAGGAGCATGAGCATCATCTTCGAAGTGTGCTTCACACCTTGAAGAATAATCAGTTATATGCCAAATTTTCAAAATGCGAGTTTTGGTTAGACTCAGTTGCCTTTTTGGGACATGTTGTATCGGCCGAAGGCATAAAGGTGGATCCTAAGAAGATTGAGGCTATTCAGAATTGGCCTAGACCTACTTCGGTTGCAAAGATTCGGAGTTTCCTAGGTTTGGCAGGTTATTATCGTCGGTCCGTGGAAGGATTTTCATCTATAGCAAGCATCTTGACCAGACTAACCCATAAGGGTGTTCCATTCAAATGGTCAGACGAGTGTGAGTTGAGCTTTCAGAAGCTCAAAACTGCTTTGACTACGATGCAGTATTGGTATTACCCACAGGTTCAGGATCGTATACGGTATATTGTGATGCACCTCACATTGGGCTTGGTGCTATATTAATAAAAGATGGCAAGGTAATTGCATATGCGTCGCGGCAATTAAAAGTTCACGAGAAGAATTATCCTGTTCATGACTTAGAATTGGCAGCCATTGTTCATGTGCTGAAGATTTGGAGGCATTACCTCTACGGTGTTTCGTGTGAGGTATTTACTGATCATCATAGCCTTCAGTATCTGTTCAAACAAAAATATCTTAATTTGAGGCAGAGAAGATGGTTGGAGTTGTTGAAAGATTATGATATCACCATTTTGTATCACCCCGGAAAGGCCAATGTGGTGGCCGATGCTTTGAGTAGAAAGGCTGTGAGTATGGCCAGTTTTGCGTATATTCCGGTTGGTGAGAGACCATTAGCTGCGATGTTCAGACTTTGGCTAATCAGTTCGTGAGGTTAGATATTTCAGAACCCAGTCGGGTTCTAGCTTGCACAGTCGCTCGATCTTCTTTATATGAGCGCATCAGAGAGAGGCAGTATGATGATCCTCATTTACTTGTCCTTAAGGACACGGTGTGGCACGGTGATGTCAAAGAGGTTGCTGTAGGGGAAGATGGTGTTCTGTGAATGCAGGGCCGTATTTGTGTGCCTAATATGGATGGGCTTCGTGAATTAATTCTTGAAGAGACACACAGTTCCAGGTATTCTATTCATCCAGGTACCGCAAAAATGTATCAAGATTTGCGGCAACATTATTGGTGGAGGAGAATGAAAAAGGATATAGTTACACATGTAGCTCGGTGTATGAATTGTCAGCAAGTTAAGTACGAGCATCACAATGGAAGTGGGAGCGTATCACAATGGATTTTGTTGTTTGGCTCCCATGGACTCAGAGAAAATTTGATGTAGTTTGGGTCATTGTGGACAGGTTGACCAAGTCAGCCCATTTCATTCGAGTGGCAGTTACCTATTCTTCAGAGAGGTTAGCTGAAATTTACATTCGTGAGATTGTCCGCCTTCATGGTGTGGCCGTGTCTATTATTTCAGATCGAGGTACGCAGTTTAGCTCACATTTTTGGAGGGCTGTACAACGTGAGTTAGGCACGCGGGTGGAGTTGAGTACAACATTTCATCCACAGACAGACGGACAGTGAGAGCGCACTATTCAGATATTGGAAGATATGCTTCGCGCTTGTGTTATAGACTTTGGAGGTTCTTGGGATCATTTCTTGCCACTTGCGGAGTTTGCTTATAATAATAGCTACCAGTCGAGCATTCAGATGGCTCCATATGAGAACACAATGGTGTAGCTGAAAGGATGAATCGCACCATTGTGGAGAAGGTGAGAAGCATGCTTAGAATGGATAAACTATCTAAGTCATTCTAGGGTGAAGCAGTTCAGACAACCTGTTACCTGATCAATAGGAGTCCATCAATTTTGTTGGCGTTTGACATCCCAGAGAGAGTTTGGACTAACAAGGAGGTGTCCTACTCGCATCTGAAGGTGTTCGATTGCAAAGCGTTTGCACATGCACCAAAGGAGAAGAGAACAAAGCTGGATGATAAATTTGTTCCCTGTATATTCATCGGATATGGAGATGAAGAGTTCGGATACAGATTGTGGGATCATGTAAAGAAGAAGGTCATCAGAAGCAGAGAAGTAGTCTTCCAAGAAAGTGAAGTTGGAACTACTGATGATATGTCAGAGATGGCCAAGAATGGTATAATTGCTAACCTTGTTACTATTCCTTCTACTTCTAACAATCCAACAAGTGCAGTAGGACCGACGAGGTTGCCGAGAAGTAGGAGAAACATGGTGAGGTTATTAAGTAGGGGGAGCAACTTGATGATGATATCGAGCAAGTGGAGTACCCCACTCAGGAAGAAGAACAACCTCAACCTCTGAGGAGATCAGAGAGGCCAAGGATAGAGTCGTGCAGGTACCCTGCCATAGAGTATGTCCTCATCAGTGATGGGGGGAGCCAGAAAGTCTTAAAGAGGTATTGTCCCATACAGAAAAAAACCAATGATGAAAGTCATGCAAGAAGAGATGGAATCTCTGCAGAAAAATGGCATGTACAAGCTGGTTGAACTTCCAACGGGTAAAACACCACTCAAATCTAAGTGGGCCTTTAAACTCAAGAAAGATGGAAATGGCAAGCTGGTCAGATACAAAGTTCGATTGGTGGTTAAAGGCTTCGAACAGAAGAAAGGTATTAATGTTGACGAAATTTTCTCGCATGTTGTCAAAATGACTTCTATTCTAACAATCTTGAGCATATCAGCTAGCCTAGATCTTGAAGTGGAGCAGTTGGATGTGAAAACTGCATTCTTCATGGAGATGTGGAAGAGGAGATTTATATGGAGCAGCCAGAAGGATTTGAAGTAGCTAAAAAGAAACACATGGTGTACAAATTGAATAAGAGTCTTTATGGATTGAAGCTGACACCAAGGAAGTGGTACATGGAGTTTGACTCATTCATGAAAAGTCAAACATACATAAAGATCTATTCTGATCTATGTGTATACTTCAAAAGATTTTATGAGAATAACATTATTATATTGTTGTTGTATGTGGATGACATATTAATTGTAGGAAAAGACAAGGGGTTGATTACAAAGTTGAGGGGAGATTTGTCCAAATCATTTGATATGAAGGACTTGGGCCCAACACAACCAATTCTGGGTATGAAGATAGTTCGAGAGCGAACAAGCAGAAAGTTGTAGCTGTCTTAGGAGAAGTATATTTAACGTGTACTAGAATGCTTCAACATGAAGAATGCTAAGTCAGTCAGCACACCTCTTGTTAGTCATCTGAAGTTAAGCAAGAAGATGTGTCCTACAACAATGGAGGAAAAGGAAAGCATGACTAAAGTTCCTTGTTCATATGCCGTCGGAAGTTTGATGTATTCAATGGTATGCACTAGACCTAATATTGCTCACGCAGTTAGTGTTGTCAGTAGGTTTCTTGAAATCCTGGAAAAGAACACTGGGAAGCAGTCAAGTGAATACTTAGGTACCTGAGAGGTACCACGGGAGATTGTTTGTGCTTTGGAGGATCTGATCCAATCTTGAAGGGCTATACAAATGCTGATATGGCAGGTGACATTGATAAAAAAAATCTACTACTGAATATTTGTTTACATTTTTAGGTGGAGCTATATCATGGCAGTCGAGGTTGCAGAAGTGTTTCACACTCTCTACAATTGAAGCGGAGTATATTGCCGCTACTGAAGCTCGCAAGGAGATGATATGGTTGAAACGGTTCCTTCAAGAGCTTGGATTGTATCAGAAGGAGTATGTCGTCTATTATGACAGTCAAAGTGCAATAGACCTTAGCAAGAACTCCATGTACCATGCAAGGACCAAATACATCGACGTGAGATACCATTGGATTCGAGAAATGGTAGAGAATGAATCTCTAAAAGTCTTGAAGATTTCTATAGGTGAGAATCCCGCAGATATGCTGACCAAGGTAGTACCAAGAGACAAGTTCGAGCTATGCAAAGAACTTGTCAGTATGCACTCAAACTAGAAGACAGTGCTACCTCATCTAGATGAATAAGACGGGACAGGGAGATTGATGGGGTGCATCTCATTTAAAAGCCAAAGTAACAGGCATGTGCCTAAGGAAAATTTCTTTGGTTTGGTAGCCAAGTTTGTTGAATTGTTTGGTTTGGTAGCCAACTTTGCTGAATTTCTTTGGTTTGGTAGCCAATTTTATTGAATTGTCAACATTGAAGAAAAAAAAGAAAAAGTTTGTGCAAATTGTCAAATATAATAGGCTTTAGAGAGTGAGGCTTCGGCTATAAAAGGAGAGTTTTAGCTCTCATTTCTATACACCAACAAAGAGAGAAAGAAAGAATGAGATTTTACAGACAAGGTATAAGAAAATAGTCTGTGAGAAAAATAGAGAGTGAACGATATTGTAGTGAGGTGGGAATACCAAAAGAGGGTTATTTCTTTTGAGTGTTGTAGTAGTATTTGAAGTATTTTACTCGGACTTATAAAGTGTAAAATTCTTTGCTATATTGATATTAGTTGCTCGTCTCGGGACTGTAATTTTTTCCCTTATTCCCAAGGGTTTTTCACGTAAAATCTTGGTGTCGTAGTCACTCTTTTATTCTTGTTAATTACCGTATCTCGGTGCTACGTTATTATTCCGCTTTTGTTATTGTGAATATTATTTCTACAGTGGGTTTACTCTCAACAGAAAAAAAAAAGTGCAAACAATAAACAATAATAACCATTTACTCTTTGAAAAACTCATTCCATATTATAGATCATTATTCGGAAACAACATACTAGATATACTTCATTAGATCTACTACATTGAAGTTTCCATTTAGAGACTTAACCAATTAGATGGTAAAGTCGAAGAACTAGTCAGATTCACTTCAGGTGCAAAGTTTGGATTTTCTACGTCAATCACAAACTGCAACTGAGCAATTTCCTCAATCAAATAATCTAAAAGTTTTTCGATTTTTTGATCTAATTTTTCAAACCTTTCCAAATCAGTCAGATTGAAATCTTCTGATGGACAGTGGTTGAAAATACTTTCAAGAGCTTCGTCTTTGTCCTTATTTTCTTCTACCTTCTTTTTCTTCTTGTCCATTTCCTCCTTTCTTTTGCGACCACCAGTCTTTTGATATGACATATAACCACTTGAGAGGGCTGCAATTGGCTGCTTGGCCTTCAAAAATCGTCGGACAACCGATTCAACATTTGGAATTCCAAATAAAAATGGTTGACCTACAATTGAAAAAATAATGATAGCGATGTCAATACCGCATAAGATAGATATCTCCTTTGCTTTCTTACAAAAAGCTTTTTGTATATTGGAGATTGCAACCTCTTCAGCATGTTTGTCTTTGATAAACTCCCTCTCAATATTCTTTCTTATTTGTGAACTCTGTTTTTCCATGATTATAACAAGAGGAGATGGAAAGATACAAATTCTTGCCCAAGGGGTGTTTGGTAACTTGAATTAGAATGAGTACAAATTTATAGGAGGAAATGGTTTCCTATGCACTCTTCCGTCATAACCCTTTTCAATTTTGGAATTTATTCGTTGACCGAATCAATTTTTACTATTTACAAAAGCATCTCCCATAATTTGATAAAGATGAATTTATCTCTTCTCTTTTATGATATTAGTTACAATAATTATATCGTTCTATAATCAATACAAATGACTATCAATTACCTTGAATTTCTTTAAGAAAGGTTATAGGATGTGTGTCATTTTCAATAAATCATCTTCTAGTGAGTGAATCCTTGTAATAAACTTAAAAGAAAGGGGAGGTCAATATAATTTTAAATTTAAAGAGGGAGGTGAGTGTAATTATGTATAAACAGAAGTGTACCATCAAAGCAAGAAAAGATTGGAATTAACCAATATAGATTACCTTAATCCTCATTTTTTGAGTTGATTTCCAAATTTTTTTTAAAAAGGAATCGAAGCGATTGTAATCCACATAATTATAACACAAAAAAGCTATTGTAATGACATTCATTTTGACTTAGACTTTTAAGTTATAGACATTACAATAAACTACTTCTTTATGCAAAAGAAGTGGGATATATATATATATATATATATATATATATCATATGGGAGATTGGATTCAAATTCTAGTAAACGCAACAAACAAAAATATGTCGGATAAGGTTTGCGTATACATTATTTTCTTTAATTTCACTTATGAGATTACATTGAGTTTGTTGTTATTGTTGCAACAGACACTAAAGTTAAATTATTTCTATTTCTCTTTCTAAGTCTCGGTAAATAAAATTATTCGTCAATTGTACCGGTGAGAAATAATATATATCCAATAGAATTGCATAAATTAACCCAAATATCATTGATATCAAAGGAAAAAACTACATTCATTTACTACAATAATAATCCAAGATGATCCTTATGAATTACCACAATTTGGAGTAAACATATCAATAAGGAATCGGCAGAATAATATATATAATTTAATTCATGTAATTCATGACCATATTAATTTGTAACCGATTTGTCAATTTATACAATCTGATCTGTGTAATATATATAATCTGATTCTTGTAATTTATAGCATTTGGTGTGATTTCTTTTATATTTTTCATTAAGATTTGTAACTGATTTGTTTAAAAGTATGTGGCAGAGCTTGTTAATGAAGTTTCTTGATTATAAAGTCCCATACATGTTATATGACAATATTTACTCATCTTTCTAAAGCCAATATGAAAGTAAACTCCAGGAAGTAAGCAATTAAATATTGGGATATTTAGATAATTAGCATTTGGTGCATGTAGCCAAAAAGATTGGCAACAATAACTATTATTTTGTCTTTCTCTTTCTTCACATTTTTTGTCAACCCCAACCAGATCTCTTCTCTAACTACCCCTCAGTAACCCATAATACCTCAACAAAACTTTATCGGCAGTCTCAGTCACCTACTCATTGCAAAAACTAAACAGGTCACCAAAAAAGTTTCATTTTCAAGATATTTTCCGAATGTATATCACATTGTATATTATTATCACGACCCAAATTCGTAATAGATCGAGATTGCGCCTAATATTGCCGTTAGGCAAGCCCCCAAGTGCAACTACTATTTATTTACCCCTCTTTAACAAATTAATACGGAAGTTTCCCTTTTTTAGTGAACAGTTTACAACCCTTTTAAACAAAATACCAACATAAATAAGTACATACTCTGCGATGATAGAAATGGCGAGTACATCAGTACATAAATGCTACAAATCCCCAAAACCCGACGTCACGAGTACATGAGCAATCTAGAGAATATACAAAACTACTAATAACTACTGTCTGAAAGTAATAGACAGGAATGGTAAATAATATGGAAGGAGACTCTGGTGTTGTGGATCGTAGCAAGGCAAGAAGCTCACCCCAGGTCTACATAGATGATCGGCTATGCGCCCGCGTGACCACTGGTGAAACCTGTCTCAGTACTTGCACATTAGTACATAAGTGTAGCGTGAGTACGAAAAATAATGCGTACCCAGTAAGTATCTAGTCTAACCTCGATTAAGTAGTGACGAGGGATTAACTTGACACTTACTAGAGGTCAATAATAGTAATATAAGTGCATAAAGTAGACATGGTGAGTATACAACATGTATCAATGAAACAAATAAAGACAACTACAATAAATACAACAAGAGCTGTTTCACATCTCCAACATCCCATAACTAGCCGTGAAGGCACCAACTCAATTACCCAAGATGGAACCCGTTCCGATTATAAAGCACGAAATTACCGAGGCGAACAGCCTGATCCCATAAAAATAGTGGAACTCAGTACTGCCGAGACGAACGACCCGATCTCATAAGAATAATGTTATCATCATACTGCCGAGGCGAATGGCGCGATCCCATAAGAGTGGTGTTATCATACTGTCGAGGCGAACGACCCGATCCCATAAGAGTAGTGTTATCATACTGCCGAGGCGAACGACCCGATCTTATTAGAGTGTAGAAGTTTACCTTGCTCGCGGAAGTACTTGCGAGGCGAGAAGTCATGAAATTTTCATAGTTATTAAGTATTCCTCAATTTTTCTAAAATAAGAAGGCTAAATCGATAATTGCAACTTTAAATCTCTAGTCTCAGCTCTATTCAAGACAGTTAATACGCATGATAAACGCAACAATACAATTAAAAGCATGATGTAGATCTAAGTCTACCCAGACATATCATGGAATATTGCTACGCACGGACTCTCTTCACCTCGTGTGTACGTAGCTCCCCACACAAGTAGTACACAACAAGATACACCTAAGGGGATGAGTTCCCTTTTAAAAGGTTAGACAAGAGACTTACCTCGTTCCCAAGCTCACTTCCGGTCCACTAATCCGCTCTAAAAGCCCCAAGTCGATGTCGAACAATATGAAACTAGTCAAATATTATATAATTTAATCAATATATACTCAAAACTTCATAATTTAGCTATTAGAGTAATTATCCAACCCAAATTGGAAGATTCTTAAAATTTTCCCCCGGGCCCACGTGTCCGGATTCCAGAAATTTTTAAAGATAAATATTACACATAGCCTCACTGTCATGATCCGAAATTCCCACCTCCGGACCGTGATGGCGCCTAACATTTCACTTGCTAGGCAAGCCAACGTTAGAATAACATTATCCATTTTTAAAATAATTTTTAAATTTATTAATAACAAGGAAGAAAATGCGGAAGCAATTTTGAAAATAATCCATAATAATAACGGTGTCTAAATACTATCCCTGAATTCGTGTCACAAGTGCACGAGCTTCTAGAATAAATACAAATAAAGGTCTGAATAAAATAAAGCTGTCTGAAAATAAACACACAGCTAAAGTACAATAGACAGGGACTTCAGAACT
>AWOL01S0098450.1:10836-50233 GCA_000715115.1 Nicotiana otophora
TTTTAATAAGTCTGTTGCGGCGTGCAACCCGATCCTCCAATATTAACTTTTAATAAGTCTGTTGCGGCGTGCAACCCGATCCTCCAATATATTCATTATAATCAATCATGTTGCGGCGTGCAACCCGCTCCTCCAATATTTTCATTTACCAATTCTTATAGAAAATTTTTTTCCAATAAATATAACAATTAATATAAAATTACGAGACAACAAGTATACAATAATTATGGTTTAATTATGAAGCAAACAATGACAAATAGCAAATTATTATGGGAATCAAGGAGCAAATAGGCAGTTTAATATTTATTATGCTAAATGTCAAATAACAATTAAGGCACATAATTCAAATAGCATATAACAATTAATAAAGGAATTCAAGAATTTATATTTGCAAAGAATAAGAGAGAAATAATTATTATAATAATTAATTTATGATTAAAATCAATTTAAGATTTTTCAAGTAAGCAGGAAAACAATTAATTTGACGATGTATAGACATTCGTCACCTCGCTTATACGTCGTTTACATGCAATTCACATAACAAACAATTTAAGGGTTCTATTCCCTCAAGTCAAGGTTAACCCCGACACTTACCTCGCTTTGCAAATTCCAATCAATTATTCAACCACAATTTTTCCTTTTAAATTTTCCTCCGAAAGCTTCAAATCTATTTACAAACAATTCAATATATTCAATACTAATTATAGGAATTAATTTCATATGAATTTACAAATTTTTCGGATAAAAATTATAAATACATTAAAATATTCGGCAGTGGGACCCACATCTCAAATCCCAAAAAAACTCGCAAAATCCGAACACCCATTTCGATACGAGTTCAACCATACCAAATTTGTCCAATTCCGATATCAAATGGACCTTCAAATCTTAATTTTTCGTTTTGAGAAGATTATATAAAAAAATGATTTTTCTTCCATAAATTCACGGATTCATGATATAAATGAGTATGAAATCATGAAATATAATCAATATAGGATAAGGAATACTTACCCCAATTTTTTTCCGTAAAAATCACCTTACCCGAGCTCAAAAATGGGAAAGAATTGAAAATAGGTCGAAACCCAATTTTCAGAACTTAAGTTCTGTTTCTGGGATTTTTACCATTCGCGAACGCGGTTAGTGCATCGCGTTCGCGAAGCACAATTATGTGCTGTCAAATTTTACCCTTCACGAACGCGAGGGCTACCTCGCGAACGCGATGAATGCCTGGCTTGGCCTTCGCGAACGCGAGATGCCCTTCACGAACGCGAAGGCTAATGTTTCCTGGACAGTCTCTTTCCCTTCGCGAACGCGAGGCTTCTATCGTGAAGGCGAAGCTTTTAACCTCAAGCCTTCGCGAACGCGGTCACTATGTCGCGAACGCGAAGTACAAAACGTGCCAGCCCAATTTGCTCTTCGCGTTCGCGAGAGTACCTTCGCGAACGCGAAGAAGAACACACCAGAAGCCTGAAGTCTGCAGAAAACCAGATTTCCTAAGTCCGAAATCATCCCGTAGCCTATCCGAAACTCACCCGAGCCCTCGGGGCTCCAAACCAAACATGCACATAAGTCCTAAAATATCATACGAACTTACTCGCGTGATCGAATCACCAAAATAACACCTAGAACTACGAATCGAACACCAAATCAAAGGAAGTTTTCAAGAAACCTTTAAAACTTATATTTTTACCACCGGACGTCTGAATCACGTCAAATCAATTCCGATTCTTACCAAATTTGGCGGACAAGTCATAAATATTATAGGGGACCTATACCAGGCTTCGAATCCAAAATAGGGACCCGAATTCAATAAATCCAACATCAGTAATTTCTTAGAAATCATTAAGCTTTCAAGCTTTTAATTTTTCATCAAAATTCCATATCTCGAGCTAGGGACCTCGGAATTCGATTCCGGGAATACGCCCAAGTCCCAAATCACGATACGGACCTACCAGAGTTTCAAAACACTGATCCGGATTCGTTTGCTCAAAATATTGACCAAAGTCAACTTAGTTAAGTTTTAAAGCTCTATTTTCCATTTTAAACCATTTTTCACATAAAAACTTTTCGAAAAATTATACGGACTGCGCACGCAAGTCGAGGAATGATAAATGGCACTTTTCAAGGTCTCTGAATACAGAATTACTTATTAAATTTAAAGATGACATTTTGGGTCATCATATTCTCTACCTCTAAAACAAACGTTCGTCCTCGAACGGAGTTAGAAAAAGTACCTGAGCTGGAGAAAAGGTGTGGATATTTACTCCGCATGTCCGACTCGGACTCCCAGGTAGATGCCTCTACCGGCTGACCTCTCCATTGCACCCGAACTGAAGGATAACTCTTAGACCTCAACTGTCGGACCTGCCGGGCTAGAATAGCCACCGGCTCCTCCTCGTAAGTCAAATCTTTGTCCAATTGGACTGAGCTGAAATCTAACACATGGGACGGATCACCATGATATTTTCGGAGCATAGACACATGGAACACCGGATGAACCGCTGATAAACTAGGTGGTAATGCAAGCCTGTAGGCTACTTCACCCACCCTTTCAAGAATTTCAAAGGGTCTGATATACCTAGGGCTCAACTTGCCCTTCTTTCCGAACCTCATTACACCTTTCATAAGTGAAACCCGGAGCAATATTCGTTCTCCAACCATGAATGTAATATCACGAACTTTACGGTCGGCATAAGTCTTTTGCCTAGACTGAGCTGTGCGAAGTCGATCCTGAATAATCTTGACCTTATCCAAGGCATCCTGTACCAAATCGGTACCCAACAAACCGAGCCTCTCCCGGTTCAAACCAACCATCTGGCGATCGGCATCGCCTTCCGTATAATACCTCAGGAACTGTCTTTTCATGCCCGATCCTATGGCTCGAACAATACTCTTCAAATTCCCTTGAAGTGTACTCACCTCCATTGTCACTTTGGAGACGCTTTAGCTTTTGGCCTTTCTCCCTTTCCACCAGAGCATGAAACTTCTGGAAAACTTAAAACACCTGATCTTTGGTTTTCAAAATATAAACCCATAATTTTCGTGAAGCATCATCAATAAAAGTAATAAAATATTTGTTACCGCCCATCGATTCAATTTTTATTGGACCACAAATATCAAAATATACCAAATCAAGTATATTCAATTTTCTTTTAGACGATGTCTGAAATGAGACTCTATGCTGCTTACCAAATAAACAGTAGTCATAAGGTTTTACCGTTGTACCTTTGGCATAAGAAATGAGTGATTTTTTGGCAAGAATCTGCAATCCCTTCTCGCTCATATGACCCATTCTTTTGTGCCACAAATCTGCAGAAATCTCATCTTGTGCCACGTTAAATTCGCCTTGGCGTATTTCTATATTTGTCCTGTATAACGTGCCACAAGCAGCTCCCTTTGCAATCACCAGTGATCCATTGGCGAGTCTCTACTTTTGATATGAAAAATAGTTCTCGTATCCATCTCGGTCTAAAGCAATTCCCGAGATCAAGTTCATCTGCAAATCAGGTACATGTTGTACGTCCTTCAAAACCAATGTACATCCGACATTTGTCTTGAAACAAATGTCACCAATCCCCGCAATCTTTGAGTAACTTGTCTTACCCATTCTCACAAAGCCGAAATTACCTGCTACATATCTGCAAAAAAGATCTCTTACCGGTGTGGCATGGTAAGATGTTGCTGTATCAATCACCCATTCCGACTTTGGACCTGATAAGTGCATGCATTCCTCTTCCTCGTTTATAAAGAGGACAACATTATCATTGTTTTGCATCATGGCGGTTGTGTTGTCGTCATTCTTCTGGCCACTAGTTTCACCTTTGCCCTTCCTTGAATTTGGGCAATCTCTTTTGAAGTAACCTGGTTGATCACAATTGTAGCAATTTCTAGCTCTTGATTTGGATCGGTTCTTAGACTTCCCACGAAGCTCCGGATCTACCATAGTTGCTCGAACTCCTTTGATAACTCCTGCCTTTACCTTCTGTGATGAGAGTCTGTCCTTGATTTTCAGGCTTCTTTCTCATCTTCTCATTGAGTAAAGAGCTGGTGTGACGTCTTTCAACTCAATGGTAGTCTTACCGTGCAGGATGGTTGTTGCCAAATTATCGTACGAAGATGGCAACGAGTTCAATAGCAAGATGGATTTATCTTCTTCCGCGATTTTCACTCCGAGATTGGCGAGCTGTGTGATTTGTCCGTTAAATATATTTAAATGTGAAACAAAAATTCGTTCCTTCACCCATGTATTGGGCGTATATCTACTTCTTCAGGTACAATTTATTTGTTAGCGTTTTGGACATGTATAGGCTTTCCAACCTTGTCCAAATGCCACGTGCGGTGTTTTCATCAATGATGTTATTTACCACATCATCTGATAAGTGCAACTTGATTGCACTAGCAGCCCTTTCATCTAAGTCAGCCCAATTCTCAGCTTTCATGGTATCATACTTTTTGGCATCACCATATAGTACCTTGTATAATCCTTGTTGGATGAACAGACCCCTCATCCTTCTTTGCCATGTTGAGAAACCGTTATCTCCGTTGAATTTTTCTACCTCGTATTTTACTCCGGATATTTTTTTTCACCGAGTATAGTACTACCGACAGTGAATAGTACCTTTGTGAGCGAGCAGAACCTGTGCTATGATACCAGTTATTGGAATAAACCCCCTACAGAAATAATATTCACAGTAATAAAAATGGAATAATAACGTAGCATCGAGATATGGTAATTAACAAGAATAAAAGAGTGACTACGACACCAAGATTTTACGTGAAAAATCCTTTTGAATAAGGGAAAAAACTACGGCCCCGAGACGAGCAACTGATATCACTATAGCAAGAAATTTTATACTTTGTAGGTACGAGTAAAATACTCCAAATACCACTTCAACACTCAAAAGAAATAACTCTCTTTTGATATTCCCACCTCACTATAATATCGCTCACTTTTTATTTTTCTCGCAGACTATTTTCTTATACTTTGTCTGTGAAACCTCACTCTTTCTTTCTCTCTTTGTTGGTGTATAGAAATGAGAGCTGAATCTCTCTTTTTATAGCCGAAGCTTCACTCTCTAAAGCCTACTATATTTGACAATTTGCATACACTTTTCCTTCTTTTTCTTCAATGTTGACAATTCAACAAAGTTGGTTACCAAACCAAAGAAATTCAACAAAGTTGGCTATCAAACCAAAAAATTCATCAAAGTTGACTCCCAAACCAAAGAAACTTTCCTTAGCCACGTGCCTATTACTTTGACTTTTGAATGAGATGGACCCATCATTTTCCTCCCAATACATATTATCCCCTTTTTTGTTCTTAGCACAAAGTTTTGACTCTTTTTTGTATTTTTAGGATTGTTTGCATTTTTGGTCTTTCACAAGAAATGCAGGTGTGATACATATACTTTTTGAGTTTTGCTCTACATGATTTCATCTTTATAGTGATTAAATAAGGCTAAATTACTAGATAGCTCCTCAAACTTGACATGAACCATCAGATAGACACTTACACTTTCGTAGTGGCTATTTAGTATCACATGAACACATTGGTTTGGCATTTGCTCTCTCACCCCTTCACAACCTTTTCCTATACCTAGAATTTTTATTTGGTTCGGCTGTAGTTTTATAGATTTACATATGAATCTTCATTAGATCGATCATACAGTTACGACCAATCAAGTAGAGACCCATTGACCTACTAGAAAGTTGACATTAGAAGATTGAAAAAAAATAATTGATGTTGACGTGTTCAGTGAACAAATAAAATACTGAGACATGTAAATTTAAAAATTATCACATGTAATTAGAAAAGAAAAATAGGAAAAATAAATATAACAAATTAAATATTTTCTTCCCCTTCTTCCCCTTCCCCTCTTCCCCCACCCCTTACTGTTCTTCTTTCCCACGGAGGTAGATTCAGGATTGGGCTTTTAACACATTTGATTGGTCAGTCAAAAATAATTACAAACACTTGCTATATCTAAAAAATATATACAATAATATTTTTTTCCGTATATATATATATTTACCGACTATTCTTTTGGGGCGACTATATTGTGTCAAAATTTTATTCATGATTTGAACTTAATTCTACCTCATTCCGTCTACTTTACTAGGCTCAAAATTATTATTTCTACTTATGCTTTTCTAGTGATTTTTCATACGTATATAAAATTTAAGTCAATACTGAGTTTGGATGAATTAATAGCAAATATCATCCCCCGTTCTTCTCAGTTCTCCTTTTCAACAATAACTACAAAAAAACCCAGTATAATTTCATAAGTGGAGTCATATAAGGGTAATATGTACGCAGACCTTGTCCCACCTTGAAGGTAATGAGGTTGTTTCCGATATTCTTCCCCCTCCCCCACCTGAAAATTTGAGAAATATCAAAAACAAATTCCTCCATCCTCACTCCCAGAGATTATTGGTAATAACTTTCTGGTCCATTACTTGTTCAAAACTTCAAATCTATTTCTTATAATCTAAGCATGACAATTGGACGTAGCGAATATTTATAAAGAGCATAAAGCATGGACTCATAATTTTGTCGAAGGCATTTAAGAAGGAATATTTTCAATTGAGATATCTACTTGTAGGATCCATTGCATTAGCATTGGCTGCTATTAGCTTTAAACTATAAACAAGTTAAAATTACTGGACTTACCACAGCTTTGATAGAGAATATTTTCACTCATCCTCCCAAATATTTTATGTGACAAGCAACGGCGACACCAGAAAGTTTAACAATGGAAATTTTAAAAAAAGGAAAAAAAATACTACACCGGGATTTGAACTTGACCTAGAGAAATTGTACTCTTGTGGTTGAAACCATGACAATTTAGTATCAGAAGAAAAGGGAGGAAATGATATTTTCCTTGGGATGAAATTTTCGAAGCATGTACTCAAATATAGTCCCTAAGAAAGATACCAAAAAATTGTTGAGTTTCCTTCTTAAATAGATTACTACTATATACAAGCCAATGGTATGGAGTTGCCCCTTCACAGTCTTTGCCAAAATCCCAAACTTCCTTTAATTGCAATGTACTTATCTCTCCCTCAAATGTATTAGTAGCTATCTTTATATTCCAATGTTTATGCAACTATCACACCAGACACAAAATATATCTTGTCTTCTTTTGATTGATATCTTTCTCACCATATACATTCCGTTCATTCTTCTATAATTGATAGGCTGCTCTGCAAGTCGAGAGAGAGTGAGCGCGTATTTCATCCTGCTAATTCTCTGTAATCTTTGCGGATGCTCCATAGAATCTCAGCACACTTCCTCATAGTAGGCCGATTGTGTCGATGAGGAGCCAAACATTGCAAAGCTAGTTCATAAATTTTTTCCATGGCCAAACTATTTGCAGAAGATCTTTCTAGCCTTGGATCCAAAGTTAAGATTGCATCTCCATTTGTGAACTTCTTCATTGCCTGTTTATCAACCAACTTTTGTCAAACACTTCATTGGTGAACAAATGGTGTAAAAACATACTTTATAAACCTATCTTAGCTAAAAGAAAATACAGTTAAAAAGGGTCATGAGAGATTTTTTGCTATAAGATATAACTTGTGATTTCACCTATCAATCCAAAATTGCATGAGATAGGAATTGGGATGATTTAGTCAAAGATACAATGCTAGCATCTTCCCAAAGGGGTTGTGGGTTGTTTACTGCCAATTTGGTTCTACCTTCACCTCCGCCATGCGGCTGGTCTACAGGGTTCAGAAACTACTACTCTTACTACGGGATGCTTACCTCTGAAAACAGATGATCAATCATCTGTGGAAAGTATGTCCCTTTAATTTAGCCGGAAAAGAAAAGAAGTGATGTAACCTCCCCTCCAAACTATTCTAGACCAATTCCAGTGAGTGAGTCAATCAATCTTGTCCCCAAAAGCTAGCTCCTGCTCTCACTCCAACATATTTGTAGGGGGAAGCACCAATGAAAGTGAACATTTATTGTTTTGTTTCCTTTTCTCTTCAAAGCGATTAGCAGGAAGGCAACAGTTTGATCATCTGCTTCTCACGTTCCATAAATAGCAGGGACATTGAGAAATAGCCAGAAAGACATTTTGGGAATCGGCCAGATTCTATCCTTTTTCGTTTGTTTGAAGAGAGGAAGGACCCCAAAAAAATCAAAAGTAGATAGGTTTAAACTACTCTTTCGACGAAAAAAGAAATGAGAATGGTCCAACATAAGTATCTACGTCAATTCATATCCATTAAAATTTCATTCAACCAACAATTAAGAATTATCATAACTAAATAAACTTCTCTTTTTTGCAATGAACTTAGGAAAAAAGCATACCCATCTTGCAGTAATTCGCTCTTTGATTTCCCTTTTTGGCTCAATAGGACGCCTTCCAGTTACAAGTTCCACAAGTAAAACACCAAATGAATAGACATCACTCTTCTCAGTAAGTTGATAGGTACTGAGGTATTCAGGATCTAGATAGCCGGCAGTCCCTTTAACTTGGGTAGAGACATGCGTGGCTCCGGATTCAGTGTCAGCTGCTAGCCTTGCAAAGCCAAAGTCAGCCACCTTAGCTCGAAGGTTTTCAGTGAGCAGAATATTAGAAGACTTGATATCTCGATGGATAATAGGGTGATCTGCATCCAAAGCGATCTTTATTTTATGATATACTGGAAGAATAGAAAATCTGAGCCAAGAATCAAGAAAACCTGAAAGCTCATAACACAAATTTACCAGTATACATATGCAAATATGTAATTGCATGTCCAACATCTATTCCAATGTCTAGTCTTGATGCAAAATCAAGAACATTTCCAGGACCACCTGCATCATTAAATGTCATCAATATGAAGGATAAGTATTAAAAATGCCGGAGCCAAACATTGATGGAATTGCGAATTGCAGAAGTAAGACCAAGAACTCACAGTCCAAGTGTTCTCTAAGAGTTCCATTAGGAACATACTCAACCACGATAATCCTTTCTTCGCCATGCTCCAAGTACCCATAAAACTTTACTAAATTCAGATGTTCTATTTTTTCCAAAGTTCGAACCTCGCTTTGAAATTCAACTCCCAAATGTTTATCATGTATGGTCTGCAAATACAAGGCAATTAAGTACTCTTGACAATATTCAAGCTCTTGAACATATACAGGAACAAGCTTACAATTAATAGTAAGCTCACATTTTTGGCACGTTTGATTGCAACAACTGTTCCATCCTCAAGGCGACCCTTGTAAACTATCCCAAAACCACCTTGACCAATTTTAAGGCTTGGGGAAAAGTTCCTTGTGGCCTTGTAGATTTCTTCCATGGTGAATTTAACACTTCCTGCCACTTTTGCGTGGATTGAATTATTTTCACTAGCATAGATGCTTCGACCTCTACTGCGTCTTCTCTCATTTCCGCCATCTGATGCAACTGAAAATTTTCCAACCAACGAAATTGTGAAGAATCTTTCTGCAGTAATTAGTGAAATTCCTTTTCCTACTGAATAAAAACAAACTAAGTGGAGTTTCAGCAGTCTTTCAGCTCCTGGATTGAAACAAACTAGCAAATTCTTAACTCACGACTGTACACAAATTCTGTCATTCAATTTTCGTTAAATGAAACAAATTGATGTGTATAAGGGAGACAATGCCATATCCTGCTCCTGTTGTAATTTTTTGTGTGCAATATAAGTGCCCAATCAGGGTTTGATAAAAAATCATGTCAACGGGATAACAAGAAGGGTTGCAGCAACAGAGAATTTTAAACATGAAACCAGAAAAACTTCTGCAGCAATAAATCCAGCTGAATAGCGTTCCTGATAGATAATGACAACTACTTCATAAAAACAAACTTATTCAAGTTCTTTTTCCCAAAAAAGTCCGCTCCAACTGCCCGATGAGTCAGCTACTTATAAGGACCCTAATTCAAGGCAAAAGAAGAAAGGGGAGGACAAAAAAATGTAATTACTTAATGCCTCCAGATGAAGTTTTGAAATCGATTATTAAGCTATTCTTGGATTTTTAAATCGCCAAATTGAAATGGAGATTGCGAGGGAAGCAATAGAGGAAAGCAAATGATTCCATAGTGGCAAAGAATTTAACTTGGTGTAAAATTCTTTTACAGTATTAGTATATATAACTTAAGTCATAGTGGGCAAATTACACCAATTAATAAACTACAGAAATCATGGCTGAGAACCTTTACAAATTGTTGGCTAAATTTTTCTAGCGCCTTAGGTGCGTATAACCTGATGATCGAAAAGCTATCAACCCCTGCCCCTAAGGCTTTATCCAGTAAAGGCATCACATGATTTGCAATCTATTACAACATCATTAAACTCTCAGTCCTCCTCAATGCATCAAGGAATTGGCTTATTTCTTCTTCCATTTGAAACTAAGCATCCAATTTCGAACTTAGGTTGGTTTTTCACTTCCTAAAACAAGAAAATTCTTTAACATCAGCAAGCAAAATGTTTCACTTCTTCACTTCTCGAGATGCCCTATGGCCTGTTCTGATCTATGCAGAGTTCCATAATATTAACCTTTAAATTGAATATTAGGAAGTTAAATTTTATACTTTTCTTACACTCTTATTATAAGAAACACATAAACTTTCCATAACCAATAATGTGGAATAGAACTTGGAAGTCAAACACATTCTTGTAGAATCCATCTAAAATTGTTGTATTAGTAATATAGAATGTCAAATATGTCAAATGCATTATTTTCCTTTCACTCAAAGCATAGCCTCAACATCCATATGATAAAACCATATGTGTATGGCATTCTTGTTGGATAGTCAGAGGTGTAAATTTTTATGCATATACAAGGTACATAATGAAATTTTCGATAACTTTTCTGCATGCATTGTTTAGTTCATGGGCAGAATAACGGATTCACGTGCACCCGCTGCTTACATGCTGGATCTTTCTTTGTTCATGGGCAAACCCAAATGCCAAAATGATGAAATTACTGGGTTGATCAACCTCAAAAGCACACAGATGTAGAGACTAATTAACATGCAAACCGAAGACAAATTTAAATTACATACATTGGCAGAGTAAAAAGGTTTTCACAATACCAATGTATTTTTACCTGTTGTACCAGACTACCTGTCTCATTTTCAAGGTAATTATGGATAACTCGACAGTTATATGTAGTTATGTTTCAGGTGACCTAATTGTGTAAAAAATTTCTTTTACACTAGCGATGCATTTTAACATGTTATAGCTGGCTACTCTGCCTTATATTCCGGATCACTATGGACATCGAACAGTTACATGTAATTATCTTTCAGGTTAGCCGATTGTGTCAAAAATATTCTTTTATGTTGTGTATAAAAATCAAACTCATAGAGTGCAAAATGTTTTTACACCAATCAGTTAAGTTAAAAGGTAATTTCGGGTTCATCGATTAGTAACCTAAAATAAATCGTAAGTAACTTGCTATACATGTTAAATTACATCGATCGTGTAAACAATTCATTATATATAGCTTAAATCCTTTTTCAACATACCTGAAGGAGCTTTAAATGAATCAGAGGAATCACCAAAGTTGTTATTCGAAGATTTAGTCTCAGGCGGAGTGAAACATGAAACGAAAGCTTCAGCGACGGTTTTGGCGGCGATTTTGACCGGATTTTTACCGGAAGTTGACTTGTTTGAAGATGTAGTAGTGGAGGAGTATGTGGATGTACTACGTGAATGGGTCATGGAGCTGGAGAAGATAGATCCGGTGCCGGAACTAGATCTCCGGCGACCGGAAAATAGAGAATTTGGACTTTTCATGCCAAATGAAGAGGTAGAAATGGCGGGTAAGCAGTAGTAGTTGGGATATTTCAACTGTCTATGAAAATAATAATGGGGTTTGATTTTCTCGTATGGTAGTTGTGGGGCTAACGTGGGGTTGACACCTAGTTGCTACTAAGTCAATAAATACATGAAAAGGATATTTTCTTAATTATTACTCTAAATCTCTTTATATACATTAGATTTTTCTTCCTTTTCTTTTTTCATTTAGCTGCAGAATTTACAAGAAGGAGCGCGTTTAAAAATCAAATAAGGAAACTTCACCGGTAACTCATGTTCAAGCAATGAAGATTTTTTACATACCGATAAAGCGGTACAGTTGAATTTATAATATGATTTTATAAATACGCGAATTAAATTAATCCGAAAAAATAAAATAGTAAAACGCAAACAGGGTGAATAAAGATGATTGAAGAAAAGGCAAGCTTAAGCTTCAGAATGCCTCCACCGAGATCAAGAAAAATTGAAAAATCTCGACAATACTTGGATAAAGCTTCAAAGAACGAGAGAAAGAATACTAATCTTTTGCTATCCGTCTTTCTTGATCTCCTTGCAATAGAATCAAAGCCTCTATTTATACTAGAGATATCACTACTAGAAATCCGGTAAAAACCGACCAACGTTGGTCGGTAATGGCCAAAAACCGACCAAAACGCGATCATTTACGTGTGGACGGTATTTTTGTGGTCGGAAAGGCATACCGGCCAAAGTTGGTCGGAAATTACCGACCAACTTTGGTCGGTCAATTAAATTAAAAAACAATATTGCAAAAAAATCCGCCCAAAGTTGGTCGATTTTTTCCGACCAAAGTTGGTCGGTATTTTAATTATGTAATAAAAAGATTCACCATCTAGGAATCGAACCGGGGTCTGTACTGTGGCAGGATACTATTCCACCACTAGACCATTGATACATTTTGTTTTAAGACTGTCTTTTATTTGATTTATACTCTTTAGTTATATTTTCGCACGAAAATAACCGACCAAAGTTGGTCGGTTTTATTAAAAAGTAAAATTACCGACCAAAGTTGGTCGGTTTTTTTAAATGACCCGCCGAATTAACCGACTAATTTGGTCGTTTTTTTAATATTAATTTTTATTTATTTTAATTGAAAACCGACCAAAGTTGGTCGACTTCTTGAAACATAAATTTCGCGGGACATAAAAATAGTTTTCCGTATTTTTGCGCCAAAGAAAACCGACCAAAGTTGGTCGGTTTCGTTTCGTAAAAATTTTTTTTTTTTTTTTTTAAAACCGACCAAAGTTGGTCGGTTTTTGCTGAATTTCTAGTAGTGTATGATTATAAACCATGCCCCCTTAACTACCAATATTAATGATATAATAAAAGATAATTAAAAGATGATAAACAATAATAAAGGGTAATAAAGGCTAATAACGGCCGGAGGAATCTTGTGGTCTTCTGTAACATTTCTGTAACGGTCACATCTTGAATTGCTTCTTATCTGACCATAGGTTTGTGTCCGGTTCACCATCATTGAATTACTAATGGTCATCCTTAACATGTATTGCTTCCTAATTTACCCAACTTCTAAGACCAATTTTTACCGTATACAAAATCTAAATTAGTAAAATTAGTGAGCTTTGGATACTGAACAAATAATTAGTTACAAAGGAATTCTTTTAAGTTAACGTGTCACAAGTTTACCTCCTCTTTGTTTTTTTGTTTGTAAAGTTCTTATAAAAACGAAGAATTAAATAGTTAATAGAAAAATATCAAATTAGGAATCTCTTTCTAAGAACTATAATATTGTACTAAACTAATCAACACATTGATTCCCTTAAATAATTTAACATATATTCTTGTGTATACTTCAATTAAAATTAAAAATTTCTCTAGTCACTGACTATCAAAAAGTCCTACATTGAAAGTTTAACAATTTAACTGAGTACAACAAAAGGGGCCGAAAATTAAATATAAGTTTTGAAAATTGAATGATAACTCATTGACAGAACCGTTGCTTTGTATCTTATAAATGTAATGTTCGATATCCAATTATCCCGTCCCTGACCTTGTACACCAAAAATATAGTATACAATTATCATGGGGAAAGACATAAATCAGTACAAGATACAGGTGCATTTTTTATTTTATTTTTTGAAAATGGTACGAAGTTCACAAACCTCAACCTTATGTAATTTGAAGAGTATTGTCAATTGGAGAAAGAAAAATTCATGGGATCTTTTTGGATAAAAGTCTGCTAAAACTCTGGCTCTTTGCAAAGCTCATTGATAGTAGAAATTAACTGTACAAGTTTAAATTCTTTTCATAAATGCAATAGTGTAAAACATATTTTATGTAGTACGTTAAATTACACTATGATATATAAATTTTTCTACACTGTCGATATATATAATTTGTATTTATTAAATAGTAAAAATTAAATTTAAGAGTAATGGGTGTCATGCAAAGATGTAGAATATGGATTGATCAGCCATGCCCTTGTTTGTTTACTTTTCTGGGTAATTGGCCGATATGTTAGTCATATATATATATATATATATATATATATATATATATATATATATAATATAAAATATGTACATTATACATTAATAAACAAAAAAATATATTTGTCTGTTATTATTTTTGGGAGAGGCTATATATATATATATACTTTTTGAGTATTGAAGTATATTTTTCATTCCTTTCTAGCTGTATTTTGACTTTTAGCACACAAAATATTATTTTACCACCAAAATGTCACAAAGATCAACCTTGATAATATAGGAGTACTAGGTACTAAGATTCATAAAAGAAAATAAAAATAAAAATGTAGAAACCCCCTCCTATTATGAGTAGAATCAAAAACTCATAGCCAACTAACTAACATGAAATGTTAACCAAAACAATCACTACATTTAACTCTAATTTACGTAATTAAATATGTACTTCAACAATCATACGTTAAATAAAATTACCAAATTTATGCCACCATACAAGAACAGAAGTGACAGGATATGGTCCATTCTCTTTATTGTGTTGAATAACAGCCTAGCAGTCATCAAATTCCAGCTTATGATCTATGAAAAATTGGAAGATATATATTCCTGCAGTCCAAATTTGACTTTTCAGAGCTTATTCAATTTAACCATATTATCTTTTATTTTTGTCAAACGGCAACTAATATAAAATGTCGCAGGCGCTATTAACGTGCTAGCATATATAATAGGAAGAATATCAACATAAAACCTGGGCATAAACATGTACTTTGATAGGATTTCAGGGCTGAATGAGCGTACAATGAAAGTTATTTTTCATGAAAAAAATTTCAGTAAATACACTCACACACATTGTGATGACCCGATAGGTTATTTATAGTTTTACCCTTCATTTCTGTGTTTCGAGACCTCGAATAGCTCCGTTTAGCCTTCCTCAATTTGCGTGCGCAGTCCGTGGCCTTTTTTCGGAAGGTTTTTATGAGAAAATTGACAAAAATATGAAATCGTGCCTTAAAACTCATTTGCGTTAACTACGGTCAACGTTTTGTGTAAACGTTCCCGGATCAGTATTTTGACGGTCCCAGTGGGTCCGTATCGTGATTTGGGACTTGAGCGTATGCCCGGAATCGAATTCGGAAGTCCCTAACTTGAATTAACACAGTTTTTTGAAAACTAGCAATTTAAAGGTTTCAGGGATTCATAAGTTTGACCGTGAGTTGACTTTATTGTTACCAGATTCGGATTTCGGTTCAAGAACTTGGTATAGGTTCGTTTCACTAATTATGACTTGTCTGCAAAATTTGGTGGAAAACGGAGTTGATTTGACGTAATTCGGATGTCCGGTTAAGAAATTTCATGTTCTTAAGTTTCATTAAAAATTTTATTCGTTTTGGTGTCCGATTCGTAGTTCTAGGTATTATTTTGGTATTTTAATCGCGCGAGCGAATTCATATTATGTTGTTATACTTGTATGCATGTTTGATTTGGCGCCCTGAGGGCTCGGGTGAGTTACGGACGCGTTTCGGAGAGTTCAAGAGAGATCAGATTTTTGCTGGTGCTCAGGTCTCGCAAATGCGAGACATTGGTCGCATTTGCGACAGTCGCATTTGCGAGTTTCATGCTCGCATTTGCAAAGAGCACAGTGGCCTGAAGAGTTCGCATTTGTGAACTCCCCATCGCATTTGCGATGATGGCCTGGCCTGGGAGTTGGTCGCAATTGCGATCACTGCGTCGCTTTTGCGACAAGTCCAAGTTCGCATTTGCAAACAATTCATCGCAAATGTGATGAAAGCAGATATGGGAGTCCTTCGCAATTGCGATGATTTTCTCGCATTTGTGGGGTTTGCAATTGCGAACTCCTAGTCGCAATAGTAACATCTGCGCCTAGAGAAAAGAGGGAAAAACGGGATTTAGCTCATTTCTTTCAAACTCTCAATCCTAAACACCCTAGAGGCGATTTTCCCAAGAAATTTTCTTTCTAAATTCATTGGTAAGTGACTTTAATCTACTTTTTTTTCAATTACCCATTGCTTTTCAAGTGTTTTCAACATCCAATTTAGGATATTTATGGTAGAAATTAGGGATTTGGGTAGAATTAGAGATTTTTGTAAATTTGGGATTTAGATCTCAAATTGAGGTTGACTTTCGAAAATAATGACATAACCGTGCTCGGGAGTGAATGGGTAATCGGATTTTGATTCGAATCTCGAGTTTTGATCAAGCGGGCCCGAGGTTGACTTTTTTAATAATGACCTAAATTGAACCTCTTTCATTCGTGAGTAGTTTCTAAACCTTATTTTGAATCGTTTGGTCAATAATTTGATAGATTTGGCTGGTTTGGAGGCTTGTTCGAAAGGCAAGGCCGTGTTTGAACTTTAAGTTGATTGCGGAGTGAGGTAAGTATTGGGTCTAATCTTGATTTGAGGGAATTAAGAACCCTTGCGCTATGTGCTATGTGAAATTCATGTGTAGCGGCGTATATGCGAGGTGACGAGTGTATGTACGCCGTCAAAATACTTGTTTCCATACTTTTCCGTATTTCATTATTTATTTTATTCCATGTCTTAACTGTTACATGATTTAATTGCTTCTTATGCCTTAATTTGTTACTTGTCATTTATTATTCTCGCAATGAAATATTAGTTTCTCCCATGCTTCCATGATTAACTGTTACTTGTCTTAATTGACTTACTTGTACCCTTTAGTTGTCATTTATTGGACTTGTCTTGCTGCTTAGTATTAATTATAGCAAATTCTTGATTTGGTACGAGATTTTCTTTATGGTTCTGCTTTCATGTTCGTTGATCGTAGAGATTCTTGTGATTTGAGTTGTTGAATTGCTTTCATTTATTGATTTATGCTTATGGATCGGGTTGCATGCCGCAACAGATGTAATAAGGGAGGATTGATATTGATATGGTGGGATCGGATTACACGCCGCAACAGGTAAAATAAGTAAGAATTGATATGGTGAAATAATGAAGGATTATGAAATTGACTCTGATTATATGGTGGGATCGGGTTGCGCGCCACAACATATCTTTACTTACTATTATTGTTATTGATGTGGTGAAATAAGGGAGGATCGTGTTTGTACGGTGGGATCGGGTTGCACGCCGCAACAGTTTGAGTATTTTGTATTCCTTGTTATGTTGTGTTGGCTTCGGCGTGTTCATACGAGATTCTGAGGATTGGTATTTCTGGTTTTACTGTTTTCGAGGATTGAGTTTACTATCATGAGTTAACTGTTTATCTTCATGTATTTCCTTTTCTGTCATTATTATTATACTGAGTACAGATTATTATAAGTGACCCGCCTTAGCCTTGTCGAGGTTAGTCACGGTACTTATAGAGTACATGGGGTCGGTTGTACTCATACTACACTCTGTACTTCTTGTGCAGACTTTAGAGTCGGTCCCAACGGCGATCAGTAGATTGCTCAGACTGGACATCTAACGGAGACTTGAGGTACAACTGCTCGGCGTTCGCAGTCCTGAAGTCCCCTTCTACTCTATCCTAGCTGTTTATTTATTTTTAGACAGTTAATTCAGACCATTATCTGCATTATTCTAGTCGCTCGTGCACTTGTGACACCAGTATTGGGTTGTATTTAGATATTTTGGTTGTTATGACTTTTCGCACTTTATTTCAGTTCTATCACAGTTATTTCAGTTTAATTGGCATTAGTTAATTTGATTTGTTAAAATTTCGCTAATCAACTATCTCACGTCGTCTTGCCTAGCAAGTGGATGTTAGGCGTCATCATGACCCCGAGGTTGGGATTCCGAGTTGTGGCAAGTTGGTATCAGAGCACTAGGTTTTCTAGGTCTCACGAGTCACGAGAAAACTTAGTAGGGTCTGGAGGATCGGTACGTAGACGTCTGTACTTATCTTCCAGAGGCTATGGAGTTTAGGAAAAATATCACTCCTTCCTTACTCTGGCATGCGATTTTATTCTATCATTGATGATGGAACCCTTCTATTCTTGTTCTCTCGCAGAGGGCGAGAACACGTATTGTATCTACCGCCGGATAGGATCCGGATCCACCTGTGGAAGCTACCACTAGGGGATGAGGTTGAGGCCGAGGCCGCGCCAGAGGCCAAGGCAGAGCTTAGCCTAGAGCTCGAGCAGCAGCACCCGCAGTGGAACCTCAGGTTAATTGTGAGGAGGAGGTTCCATCTCAGACTGTTCTCGTCGGACCAGCTCAAGTTCCGGAGGGGTTCATAGCCACTCTAGTGCTTTAGGACGCTCTAGTCCATTTGGTGGGCCTTATGGAGAGTGTGGCCCAGATCGGTACCTTTCCGGTGGCACCAACCGTCTCTCGGGCTGGGGGAGAAGCACAGACTCCTGCCAGTTGGGGTAGTTCAACCGGTTGTTATGGCACAGGCCGGTGATAGGCCCGCTTTGTCTTCTGAGGCTATGTTGAGGTTGGATAAGTTCACCAAGCTCTTTCCTGTTCATTTAAGTGGTGCATCTTCTGAGGACCCCCTGGACTTTCTGGACCGTTGCCACGAAGTGTTGCGCAATATGGGTATAGTTGAGACCAATAGGTTCGATTTTGCAGCATTTCAGTGGTTTCACCCGGAGATAGTGGAGAGATTTTATGTTGATTAGATCAGCTGGGTCACCTGTAATTACCTGGGATTAGTTCTCACAACTATTTATAGAAAAGTTCATCCCTATCACTCTAAGAGAGGAGTATCGCAGACAGTTTGAGCGTCTTCAGCAGGGTAGTATGACTGTTACCCAGTACGAGACTCGATTTGTGGACCTAGCTCGCCATGCCACTATATTTCTTCCTATTGAGAGGGAGAGAGGGAGAGAGTGAGGAGATTTATTGATGGACTCACTTAACTATCAAGCTTCATCAGATGGCCAAGGAGACAGGGAGTGGTATTTCCTTCTAGACGGCCGTAGATATTGCTAGACGGATCGAGTTGGCTCGTGCTCAGGAGAGGGGGCGATATCAGATAAGAGGCCTCGTCATTCCAGCAGTTTCAGTGGTGCCTCATCTGGAGGAAGGGGTACTTTTGGCAGAGGCCATTCTCCCAGGCCATTTCATTCAGCGCTTCAGGCATCTCACAGTGCTTCAGGGAGCCGTGGTCTCTATGTGCCTCATTCTAGATAGCTAGCCTACAATACACCATCAGCTCCTATCAGTGCACCTCCGATTCAGAGCTTTCACCATGGATATTCGGCCCGTTTAGGTCATCTTCAACTTTAGCTGCCACAACAGCAGGATGGGTATGGTGAGTGTGGTGGTATCGGTCATATCAGGAGGTTTTATTCGAGATTATTGGGCGGCATAGACCAACAGAGTTCTCATTTCATGTTTCCAGCACTGGTTGCTCCACCGCCCGCTCAGACAACTAGAGCAGGGGTCAGGCAGCCAGAGGTGGAGGTCAGGCCAATAGAGGTGGAGGCTAGCCAGCTAGAGGCCGTCCTAGAGATATGGTTCTAAGTGGTGGGCCCCAGCCCTGATGATATGGTTTCCCAGCTAGGCCTGAGGCCGAGTGATGTGACGTCATTATTACAGGTATTATTCTAGTTTGCCATGGAGATGCTTCAGTTCTATTTGATCCGAGATCTACTTATTCCTAGGTGTCATCCTATTTTGCCTCATATTTGGTTGTGCCTCGTGATTCTTTGAGTGCTCATGTGTATGTGTCCATGTTTGTGGGAGATTCTATTATTGTAGATCACGTATATCGCTCATATGTGATTACTGTTGGGAGTCTTGAGAATAGCGTAGATCTTCTACTTCTTGATATGGTCGATTTTGATGTTATCTTGGGAATGGATTGGTTGTCACCTTATCATGCTATATTGGACTGTCACGCTAAGATGGTGACCTTATCCATGTCGGGGTTTCCTCGATTAGAGTGGAGAGGGACTCCTAGCCACTCTACCAACAGCGTTATTTCTAATGTGAAGGCTCGACGTATGGTCGAGAAGGGATGTCTATCTTATTTGGCATATGTCCGTAATTCTAATGCGGAGGTTCCTTCCAAGGATTCAGTACCAGTTGTTCGTGAGTTTCCATAGGTGTTTCCTGCCGATCTGTCGGGGATTCCACCCGACAGGGATATTGACCTCTATATTGATTTGGCTTCGGGCACTCAGCCCATTTCTATTCTGCCATACCTTATGGCCCTGCCAGAGTTGAAGGAATTGAAGGAGCAGTCACAAGATTTGCTTGATAAGGGCTTTATTAGACCTAGTGTCTCGCCTTGGGATGCGCCCATGTTGTTCGTGAAGAAGAAGGATGGGCCGATGAGGATATATATAGACTATCGGCAGTTAAACAAAGTCACTATCAAGAACAAGTATCCGTTGCCTAGAATTGTTGACTTATTTGATCAGCTTCAGGGTGCCAAAGTGTTTTCGAAGATTCTGGCTACCATCAGTTGAAGATTAAGGCATCCGATGTCCCTAAGACAGCTTTTCAGACTCGATATGGGCATTATGAGTTCCTTGCAATGTCATTTGGGTTGACAAATGCACCAGTAACATTCATGGATTTGATGAACCTTTCAAGCCCTACTTGGATTCTTTTGTGATTGTATTCATTGATGATATCTTGATCTACTCCCGAAGTCGAGAGGAGCATGAGCAACATCTTCAAATTGTACTTCCGATTATGAGGGATAGCCATTTATATGCCAAGTTTTCAAAGTGTGAGTTTTGGTTAGACTCAGTCACCTTTTTGGGGCATGTTATTTCGGTAGAGGGCATAAAGGTGGATCCTAAGAAGATTGAGGTAGTTTAGAACTTGCCTAGACCTACTTCAGCTAGAGAGATCCGGAGTTTCCTGGGTTTGGAGGGTTATTACCTCTGGTTCGTGGAGGGGGTTTTATCCCTAGTGACCCCATTGACTGGATTGACCAAGAAGGGTGCTCCGTTCAGATGGTCGGATGAATGTGAGTTGCGCTTCCAGAAGCTCAAGACTGCTTTGACTACTTCGCCAGTGTTGGTGTTGCCCACAGGTTCAAGATTCTACACGGTGTATTGTGACGCATCTTGTATCGGGCTCGGTGCAGTATTGATGCAGGATGTCAGGGTGATTGCATACACATCATGGTGGTTGAAGGTTCATGAGAAGAATTACCATGTTCATGACTTAGAGTTGGCAGCCACTGTTCATGCGCAAAAGATTTGGAGGCACTATCTTTACGGTGTGTCGTGTGAGGTATCCACAGATCATTGGAGTCTACTGTATTTGTTCAAGTAGAAGGATCTCAAATTGAGTCAGATGAAGTGGTTGGAGCTGTTGAAAGACTATGATATCACTATTTTGTATCATCCTGGGAAGGCCAATGTGGTGGCCGATGCCTTGAGTAGAAAGACAGTGAGTATGGGTAGCCTTGCGTATATCCCAGTTGGTGAGAGACCGCTTGCAGCAAATGTTTAGGTTTTGGCCAGTCAGTCCAGTCGTGTTCTAGCTTGCACAGTCTCTTGGTCCTCCTTGTATGAGCGCATCAGAGAGCGTCAGTATGATGATCCTCGTTTTCTTATCTTTATGGACATGGTGCGGCACGGTGGTGCCAAGCAGGTAACTGTTGGAGATGATGGGATTTTTGAGGATGCAGGGTCGTATTTGTGTGCCCAATGTGGATGGGTTTCATGAGTTTATTCTTGAGGAGGCCCACATTTCCCGGTATTCTATTCATCCGGGTGCCGCCAAGATGTATCAGGACTTGCGACAACATTATTGGTGGATGAGGATGAAGAAGGATATAGTTGCATATGTATCTCAGTGTCTAAGTTGTCAGCAAGTAAAGTACGATCATCATAGGCCTGGTAGTTTGCTTCAGAGGTTAGAGATTCCCGAGTGGAAGTGGGAGCGTATCACAATGGATTTTGTTGTTAGACTCCCACGGACTCAGAAGAAGTTCGACACGGTATGGGTCATTGTGGACAGGTTTACGAAGTCGACACATTTCATTCCAGTGGCAGTTACCTATTCTTCAGAGCGATTAGCTGAGATCTACATTCGCGAGATCGTCCGTCTTCACGGTGTGCCCGTGTCTATCATTTTTTGATCGAGGTACGTAGTTTACCTCGCACTTCTAGAGGGACGTACAACGTGAGTTGGGCACGCGGGTTGAGTTGAGTACAACATTTCATCCCCAGATGGACGGACAATCCGAGTGCACTATTCAGATATTTTGGGGGTTCTTGTGATCAGTTCTTGCCGCTTGTGGAGTTTGCCTACAACAACAACTACCAGTCGAGTATTCAGATGGCTCCTTGTGAGGCATTATACGGGAGGCGGTTTCATTCGCCAGTTGGATGGTTCGAGCCGAGGGAGGCTCATTTGTTGGGTACAGATTTGATACAGGATGCTTTGGATAAGGTCAAGATTATTCAGGATCGACTTCGCACCGCTCAGTCTAGGCGAAAGAGTTATGTCGACTGTAGAGTTTGTGATGTTGCATTCATGGTTGGAGAGAAGGTATTTCTTCGGGTTTCACCCATGAAGGGTGTGATGAGGTTCGGAAAGAAGGGCAAGTTGAGCCCTAGGTATATAAGACTATTTGCGATTCTTGAGAGAGTGGGTGAGGTGGCCTACAAGCTCGCATTGCCACCTAGATTATTAGCAGTCCATCCGGTGTTCCATGTGTCCATGGTCCGGAAGATCATGGTGATCCGTCTCATGTGTTATATTTCAGCTCAATCCAATTGGACAAGGATTGACTTATGAGGAGGAGCCGGTGGTTATTCTAGCCCGGCAGGTCCGGTAGTTGAGGTCTAAGAGTTATCTTTCAGTTCGAGTGCAGTGAAGAGGCCAGCCGATCGAGGCATCCACATGGGAGTCCGAGTCTGACATGCGGAGTAGATATCCACACCTTTTCACCTGTCAAGGTACCTTTCTATATTCGTTCGAGGATGAACGCTCATTTTAGAGGTGGAGAATGTGATGACCCGATAGGTCATTTTTAGTTTTACCCTTCATTTCTGTGTTCCGAGACCTTGAATAGCTCCGTTTATCCTTCCTCGATTTCCATGTACAGTCCGTGTCCTTTTTCCAGAAGGTTTTATTGAGAAAATTGACAAAAATGTGAAATCGTGCCTTAAAACTCATTTGAGTTGACTACGGTCAACGTTTTGTGTAAACGGACCCGGATCAGTATTTTAATGGTTCCGGTGGGTCCGTATGGTGATTTGGGACTTGGGCGTACGCCCGAAATCAAATTCGGAAGTCCCTAACTTGAATTAACGCAAGTTGTTGAAAACTAGCAATTTAATGGTTTAAAGGATTCATAAGTTTGATCGTGAGTTGACTTTTTTGTTACCTAGTTCGGATTTCGGTTCCGGAACTTGGTATAGGTTCATTTAAGTAATTATGACTTGTCTGCAAAATTTGGTGCAAAACAGAGTTGATTTGACGTGATTCGGACGTCCGGTTGAGAAATTTCATATTCTTAAGTTTCATTGAAAATTTCATTCATTTTGGTGCCTGATTCATAGTTCTAGGTGTTATTTTTGTATTTTAATCACACGAGCAAGTTCGTATGATGCTGTTACACTTGTGTGCATGCTTGGTTTGGAGCCCCGCGGGCTCGGGTGAGTTTCGGACGCGTTTCAGAGAGTTCAAGAGAGATTAGATTTTTGTTGGTGCTCAGGACTCGCATTTGCGAGACATTGGTCGCATTTGCGATGATGGCCTGGCCTGGGAGTCGGTCGCAATTGCGATCACTGCGTCGCTTTTGCGACAAGTCCAAGTTCGCATTTGCAAACAATTCATCGCAAATGTGATGAAAGCAGATATGGGAGTCCTTCGCAATTGCGATGATTTTCTCGCATTTGCGGGGTTTGCAATTGCGAACTCCTAGTCGCAATAGTAACATCTGCGTCTAGAGAAAAGAGGGGAAAATGGGGTTTAGCTCATTTCTTTCAAACTCTCAACCCTAAACACCCTAGAGGCGATTTTCCCAAGAGATGTTCTTTCTAAATTCATTGGTAAGTGACTTTAATCTACTTATTTTCAATTACCCATTACTTTTAAAGTGTTTTCAACATCAAATTTAGGATTTTCATGGTAGAAATAAGGGATTTGGGTAGAATTAGAGATTTTTGTAAATTTGGGATTTAGACTTCAATTTGAGGTCGACTTTCGAAACTAATGACATAACCGGGCTTGGGAGTGAATGGGTAATCGGGTTTTGGTTCGAATCTCGAGTTTTGATCAAGCGGCCCCGAGGTTGACTTTTTTAATAATGACCTCAATTGAACCTCTTTCATTCGTGAGTAGTTTCTAAACCTTATTGTGAATCGTTTGGTCAATAATTTGATAGATTTGGCTGGTTTGGAGACTTGTTCGAAAGGCAAAGCCGTGTTTGAATTTTCAGTTGATTGCGGAGTGAGGTAAGTATTGGGTCTAATCTTGATTTTAGGGAATTAAGAACCCTTGAGCTATGTGCTATGTGAAATTCATGTGTAGCGACGTATATGCGAGGTGACGAGTGTATGTACGCCGTCAAAATACTTGTTTCCATACTTTTCCGTATTTCATTATTTATTTTATTCCATGTCTTAACTGTTACATGATTTAATTGCTTCTTATGCCTTAATTTGTTACTTGTCATTTATTATTCTCGCAATGAAAATTAGTTTCTCCCATGCTTCCATGATTAACTGTTACTTGTCTTAATTGACTTACTTGTACCCTTTAGTTGTCATTTATTGGACTTGTCTTGCTGCTTAGTATTAATTATAGCAAATTCTTGATTTGGTACGAGATTTCCTTTATGGTTCTGCTTTCATATTCGTTGATCGTAGAGATTCTTGTGATTTGAGTTGTTGAATTGCTTTCATTTATTGATTTGTGCTTATGGATCGGGTTGCACGCCGCAACAAATGTAATAAGGGAGGATTGATATTGATATGGTGGGATCGGATTGCACGCCGCAACAGGTAAAATAAGGAAGAATTGATATGGTAAAATAATGGAGGATTATGAAATTGACTCTGATTATATGGTGGGATCGGGTTGCGCGCCGCAACATATCTTTACTTACTATTATTGTTAGTGATGTGGTGAAATAAGGGAGGATCGTGTTTGTACGGTGGGATCGGGTTGCACGCCGCAACAGTTTGAGTATTTTGTATTCCTTGTTATGTTGTGTTGGCTTCAGTGTGTTCATACGAGATTCTGAGGATTGGTATTTCTGGTTTTACTGTTTTCGAGGATTGAGTTTACTGTCATGAGTTAACTGTTTATCTTCATGTATTTCCTTTTCTGTCATTATTATTATACTGAGTACAGATTATTATAAGTGACCCGCCTTAGCCTCGTCACTACTTCGTCGAGGTTAGTCACGGTACTTATAGAGTACATGGGGTCGGTTGTACTCATACTACACTCTGTACTTCTTGTGCAGACTTTGGAGTCGGTCCCAACGGCGATCAGTAGATTGCTCAGACTGGACATCTGACGGAGACTTGAGGTACAATTGCTCGGCGTTCGCAGCCCTGAAGTCCCCTTCTACTCTATCCTAGCTATTTATTTATTTTTAGACAGTTAATTCAGACCATTATCTGTTTTATTCTAGTCGCTCGTGCACTTGTGACACCAGTATTGGGTTGTATTTAGATATTTTGGTTGTTATGACTTTTCGCACTTTATTTCAGTTCTATCACAGTTATTTCAGTTTTTGGTAAGTGACTATAATCTACTTCTTTTCAACTACCTATTACTTTTCAAGTGTTTTCAACATCAAATCTAGGATTTTCATGGTAGGAATTAGGGATTTGGGTAGAATTAGAGATTTTTGTAAATTTGGGATTTAGACCTCAAATTGATGTCGACTTTCGAAACTAATGACATAACCGGGCTCGGGGGTGAATGGTTAATCGGATTTTGGTCCGAATCTCGAGTTCTGATCAAGCGGGCCCGAGGTTGACTTTTTTAATAATGACCTAAATTGAACCTCTTTCATCCGTGAGTAGTGTTTAAACCTTATTTTGAATCGTTTGGTCAATAATTTGATAGATTTGGCTGGTTTGGAGGCTTGTTCGAAAGGCAAGGCTTTTCAATTGCGATGGTTTTCTCGTATTTGTGGGGTTCTCAATTGGTCGCGATTGCGGCATCTGTGCCTGGACAAAAGAGGGGGAAAACGGGATTTAGCTCAGTTCTTTCAAACTCTCAACCCTAAACACCCTAGAGGCGATTTTTCCAAGAGATGTTCTCTCTAAATTCATTGGTAAGTGACTTTAATCTACTTCTTTTAAATTACCCATTATTTTTCAAGTGTTTTCAACATCAAATCTTGGATTTTCATAGTAGATATTAGAGATTTTAGTAAAATTAGGGATTTGGGTAGAATTAGGGATTTATTTTTAATTTGTAATTTAGACCTTAAATTGAAGTTGGATTTCGAAACTAATTACATAACCGGGCTCGGGGGTGAATGGGTAATCGGGTTTTGGTCCGAATCTCTGATTGTGACCAAGCGGGCCCGGGGTTGATCTTTTCAATAATGACCTAAATTGAACCTCTTTCATTCATGAGTAGTTTTTAAAGCTTATTTTGAATCGTTTGGTCAATAATTTGCTAGATTGGGTTTGTTTGGAGGCTTGTTCAAAACGCAAGGTCATGGTTGAACTTTGAGTTGATTGCGGAGTGAGGTAAGTATTGGGTAGACCTTGATTTGAGGGAATTAGGAACCCTTGAGCTATGTGCTATATGAAATTCATGTGTAGCGGCGTATATGCGAGGTAACGAGTGTATATACGCCGTCAAAATACTTGTTTCCATACTTTTTCGTATTTCATTAATTATTTTATTCCATGTCTTAACTGTTACATGCTTTAATTGCTTCCTATGCCTTAATTTGTTAATTGTCATTTCTTATTCTCGTAATAAAATATTAGTTTCTCCCATGCTTCCATGATTAACTGTCACTTGCCATAATTGACTTACTTGTACCCTTTAGTTGTCATTTATTTGACTTGTCTCGCTGCTTAGTATTAATTATCGGAAAGTCTTTATTTGGTACGAGATTTCCTCTATGGTTCTGCTTTCATATTCGTTGATCGTAGAGATTCTTGTGATTTGAGTTGTTGAATTACTTTTATTTATTGATTTGTGCTTATGGATCGGGTTGCACTCCGCAACAGGTGTAATAAGAGAGGATTAATATTGATATGGTGGGATCAGATTGCATGCCGCAACAGGTGAAATAAGGAAGGATTGATATAGTGAAATAAGGAGGATTATGAAATTGACTATGATTATATGGTGGGATCAGGTTGTGCGCCGCAACATATCTTTACTTACTATTATTGTTATTGATGTGGTGGAATAAGGGAGAATCGTGTTTGTACGATGGGATCGGGTTGCACGCCGCAACAGTTTGAGTGTTTTGTATTCCTTGTTGTGTTGTGTTGGCTTCGGTGTGTTCATATGAGATTCTGAGGATTGGTATTTCTGGTTTTACTGATTTCCGAGTATTGAGTTTACTGTCATGAGTTTACAGCTTTATCTTCTTGTATTTCCTTTCCTGTCATTATTATTATACTGCGTACAGGTTATTGTAAGTGACCCGCCTTAGCCTCATCACTACTTCGTCGAGGTTGGGCTCGGCACTTACGGAGTACATAGGGTCGATTGTACTCATACTACACTCTACACTTCTTGTACAGACTTTGTGTCACAACCCTAATTTCCCTCATTAAAATGTCGTGACGGCACCTTTTCTCTAAAACTAGTTAAGCCTAACAAGTATGTTGAATAACTGAAATATTAAGCTAAAACTCAAAACGTCAACAACTGTATTAAATAAAAACTGCAACTCAAAGTATAAACAACTCCTAAAACCCAGTAGGAGTCTGAGGCATGCGAACGCGGGCAGGTGTACCTTGAAGTCTCCAAGCAGCAGCACCACACTCTAATATCACGGCTGATAGGATATACCTGGATCTGCACAAAAACATGTGCAGAACCGTACTATGAGTACACCACAGCGGTATCCAGTAAGTGTCAAGCCTAACCTCGGTAGAGTAGTGACGAGGTCAGGTCAGGGCCCTACTAGAAATATTAAGAAACATGGCATAAGATTTAATGATATAATGAAATGATAGGGAAGTGAAACAATAAGAATTTACGGAAAGTAATAACATGGAATTAGAGAAAAACAAATACAACATGAAAGGAAAGCAAAAATCTTACAACTTAAGGAAGAATAACAACAACCAATACAACAAATAGAGGAAAACAACAGGGCACTCCCGAGGTACCGCCTTGTAGTCCCAAAAGTAAATATCTCAGTCTTTCCTTATATCACCGCGGGAGCCTTTTTATTATGTTTTAAAAATTATTTTTTCGAAATAGCATCCTGCGTTTTAGCCCACCTTATCACACCGCATGACTTTTAGTAGTTTTCCTGCTAGCCACGCGTATCAAGCCCACCTTATCTCACCGCATGTGTTTCAACACCCAGACCTTATACCACCGCATTCGTATCGATAATCACAATGGCACGGTAGAAACCTCGTGCAAACAATAACAACCGCACGACAGAAACCTCGTGAAATAACCAAACAATCACCTCAACAAAAAAAAACACGAAAAATAATACATGACAACTGAAACAATGTTACTTCGAGGATAGCAATTTCAAGTAAGGAATCTCACAATTAAGACAAGGTGGGTTGCTCTGATGGTAAGCACCCTCCACTTCCAACCAAGAGGTTGTGAGTTCGAGTCACCCCAAGAGCAAGGTGGGGAGTTCTTGGAGGGAAGGATGCCGAGGGTCATTTGGAAACAGCCTCTCTACCCCAGGGTAGGGGTAAGGTCTGCGTACACACTACCCTCCCCAGACCCCACTAGTGGGATTATACTGGGTTGTTATTGTTGTTGTTGTTGAATCTCACAATTAAGTAATGAATACAGAATCAAGGAAATAGGAAATTCAACTAAGCATGTAATACAAGTTGCAAACAAGAGATAAAACAAGTAGACATGTGAAATTAGGCTAAACATGACGACGATACTTGCTAAAGTAACTCAATTAAAGCATGAAAAGGAAACTACTTAGCTAGAATCGGATTTCAACATTTAGCCCGTGTATGCACTCGTCACCTTGCGTACACGGCCTTCAAATATTATAAATTAACAAAACAGTACCAAATCCTAAGGGGAATTTCCTCCACACAAGATTAGACAATTCACTTCCCTCAAACCTCGCGCAATCAATCAATAAAAAGGCCTTTCCCTCGATTTTCCGACTCCGAACGGCTCAAATCTAGTCAAATCCAGTGATTCTGCACATGCGGTCACTTAGTCGCATCTGCGATGCCGCACCTGCGATGATTTTTTCGCAGGTGCGGTTCCCACTAAGGTCCAGAAGTTTTGCTTTTGCGGACCATGACTCGCGCCTGCGAGCCCGCTTCTGCGAAGAACCTTCCGCTTCTATGACCATAGCCCAGGTCAGCCTCGTCCGCATCTGCCATCGCATCTACGGACGCGCAGATGTGGTTATCACCTCTCACCTGTGATCCCAGCTGGGCCAAATCCAGCTTCGCTCCTGCGGCCAATTGCTCGCTTTTGCGAGTCCGCACCTGCAGCCAATCCCATTGTAAGTGCGATGACACCAGAAGCTGGGAGTTTCAGCAATTGCACAAGTCTAAAATTTGTTTCGGATTCAATCTGAATCACACCCGGGGCCCTCGGGACCCCGTTTGAATATACCAACAAGTCCTAAAACATCATACATACTTAGTCAATTTTAAATCACATCAAACAACGCTAATACCAAGAATTCCATATCGATTCAAGCCAAATGAACTTTTGAACTTCTAACTTCCACATCCGATGTCGAACCCTATCAAATCAAGTCCGATGACCTCAAATTTTTCACACAAGTCACATTTGATATTACGGACCTACTCCAACTTCCGTAATCAGAATCTAACCCCGATATCAAAAATTCCACTCCCGGTCAAACTTTCCAAGAATCTTCCAACTTTCTAACTTTCCAACTTTCGCCAATTAACGCCAAAATAACATACGGACCTCCAAATCAACATCCGGATGCGCTCCTAAGACAAGAATCACCATACAGAGTTATTGGAACCAATAAAACTCCATTTCAGAGTCATCTTCACACAAGTCAAACTTACGGTCAAATCCTACGACTTAAACTTCCATTCCAGTGACTATGTGTCTCATTTCACTCTGAAACTCACCCGAACCCGACACCGAGCACCCCGGCAAGTCACATAACCACAAACTAAAACAGAGGGAGCAATAAATAGGGGATCGGGGCTAATAATCTCAAAACGACCGGCCGAGTTGTTACATCCTTCCCCTCTTAAAACAAACGTTCGTCCTCGAACGAGTATAGAGACATACTGGAGACCGATATCGTCTACCATAAAAAGCCTCATACGGGGCCATCTGAATGCTCGACTAATAGCTGTTGTTGTAGGCAAACTCCATAAGAGGCAGGAATTGATCCCAAGAAACCCCAAAATCCATCACACATGCACGAAGCATATCCTCCAATAATTGAATAGTGCGCTCGAACTGTTCAACCATCTGAGGGTGAAATTTTGTACTCAACTCCACCCACGTTCCCAACTCATGATGCATGGCTCTCCAAAACCGCGATGTAAACTGCGTACCCCGATCAGAGATGATAGGTACCGGCACGCCATGAAGCCTGACAATCTCGCAAATGTAAACTTGAGCCAGCTGCTTCGAAGAGTAAGTAGTAACCACAAGAATGAAATGAGATAACTTGGTCAATCTATCCACAATCACCCAGACCGCATTGAACTTCCTCTGAGTCCGTGGGAGTCCAACAACAAAATCCATAGTGATCCGCTCCCATTTCCACTCCGGAATCTCTAGCTTCTGAAGCAATCCACCTGGCTGTTGATGCTCATACTTCACATGCTGACAATTTAGGCAACGAGCTACATACTCCACTATGTATTTCTTCATTCTCCTCCACCAATAATGCTGCCTCAGGTCCTGATACATCTTCGCGGCACCTGAATGAATGGAGTACCGCGAACTGTGAGCCTTTTGGAGAATCAACTCACGCAAACCATCTACATTGGGCACATATAGCCTGTCCTACATCCGTAATACACCATCATCTCCAATAGTGACCTCCTTGGTATCACCATGCTGAACTGTGTCCTTAAGGACAAGCAAATGGGGGTCATCATACTGACGCCCTCTGATACGATCATAAAGAGAAGACTGAAAAAACACACAAGCCAAAACTCTGCTCAGCCTAGAAATATTCAATCTAACAAACTGGTTGTCCAAGGCTTGAAAAACCAAGGCTAAAGGCCTCTTTGCTACCAGTAGATATGCTAAGCTGCCCAAACTCTCCTCCTTGCTACTCAAGGCATGGGCCACCAAATTGGCCTTCCCGGGATGATATAGGATGTTGATATCATAGTCCTTAAGCAACTCCAACCACCTTCGCTGCCGCAAGTTAATATCCTTCTGTTTGAACAGATGCCATAAACTCTAGTGATCGGTGTAGACCTCACAAGGGATTCCGTACAAATAGTGCCGCCAGATCTTTAAGGCATGAGCAATAGTTTCTAACCCGAGGTCGTGGACAGGATAGTTCTTCTCATTCACCTTCAGCTATCTAGGCGTGTAGGCAATCACCCTCCCATCCTGCATCAACATCGCATCGAGACCAATATGCGACGTATCACAATACACCATATAGGACCCCGAACCAACAGGCAATACAAACACTGGGGCTGTAGTCAAAGCAATCTTGAGATTTTGAAAGCTCTTCTCACACTCCTCGGTCCACCTGAATGGAGCACCCTTCTGGGTCAGCCTGGTCATAGGTGCTGCAATAGACGAGAAACCCTCTACAAATCGACGGTAATATCCTGCTAATCTAAGAAAACTCTGGATCTCCGTAGCTAAGGATGGTCTAGGCCAACTCTGCACTGCTTTAATATTCTTCGGGTCTACCTTGATCCCTCACTAGATAATACATGACCCAAAAATGCCACTGAATCTAGCAAGAATTCACACTTCAAAAAGTTTGCATATAACTTCTTTTCTCTCAAGGTCTGAAGCACTGTCCTTAGGTGTTGCTCATGATCATCCCAGCTTCGGGAGAACACAATGACGAATGAGTCAATATAGGGTTGAAATACACTGTTCATCAAGTGCATGAATGATGTTAGGGCGTTGGTCATCCCAAAAGACATCACAAAGAACTCGTAATGACCATACCAAGTCCTGAAGGCAGTCTTCGAGATATCTAGCTCCTGAATCTTCAACTGATGATAGTCTGAATGCAAGTAGATCTTAGAGAACACTTTGTCACCCTGAAGCTGATCAAATAGGTCATCAATACGTGGCAATGAATACATGTTCTTCACCGTAACCTTTTTCAACTAGCGATAATCAATACACATCCGCATATAACCATCCTTCTTCTTTACAAATAAGACTGGAGCACCCCAAGGTGACACACTGGGCCGAATGAAACTTTATCAAGCAACTCTTGCAATTGTTCCTTTAACTCTTTCAACTGTGTTGGGGCCATACGATAGGGTGGAATAGAAATGGGTTGATTGCCCGGTAACAAATCAATACCAAAGTCGATATC
The DNA here is from genome assembly GCA_000715115.1 of Nicotiana otophora. Lineage (NCBI taxonomy): Eukaryota > Viridiplantae > Streptophyta > Magnoliopsida > Solanales > Solanaceae > Nicotiana > Nicotiana otophora. The sequence goes on from AWOL01S0098450.1 coordinate 43,680, forward strand.
CTTGTCGGGCAGTATGCCCGGAAGCTCTGCCAGAAATACATCTGGATAATCCCTCACTACCGGAACTGACTTGGCGGTAGGAGTATCAACACTAACATCCCTCACATATGCCAGATACGCATCACACCCATTCTCAACCATCTGCCGAGCCTTTAGAAATAAAACAACCATGCTAGGAACATAATCTAAAGTACCTCTCCACTCTAACTGCGGTAGATCTAGCATAGCCAATGTCACCGTCTTCACATGACAATCAAGGATAACATGATAGGGAGATAACCAGTCCACGCCCAAAATAACATCAAAATCCACCATACTGAGCAACAATAAGTCGGCTCTGGTCTCAAAACCACTAAGAACAACCAAACACGACCGATACACACGGTCAACAACAATAGAATCTCTCATGGGTGTACACACATTGTCACGACCCAAAATATCACCTGTCCTGATGGCGCCTATCTCAATACTAGGCAAGCCAAAAATCCTAATAAACCACCATTTCTTTTAAATTTGAAAATAAAATACTTAAATTCAGTGGAAGAAATCTCAAAATTTTAAATATATCACTCCCAAAACCCGGTGTCACTGAGTACATGAGCATCTAATGTGAATATAATGTTTGACTGATAAAAACTACTGCCTGAAAGTATATAACAATATAATAACTTAAGGAAAGAGAGACAAGGTCAGCGGACGCCAAGAAGCTGCCTTGATAGTCTCTAACTGACAGTACTCTAAAATCTAACAATCTTTGTGTCCGAAAGCACCTGGATCTGCATACGAGATGCAGAGTGTAGTATGAGTACAACTAACTCAATAAGTAACAAGACTAACCTCTAGGCTGAAAGAAATGATGAGCTTCACAGGTACAATCCAGTAAAAATAATAATACGAAATATAGGCATGCTTTCAAGTTCAACAGATAAACTCAGTACAAGTAAAATAGATCAATACTGCATGATATAAGGAATATGACATCTCAGTAGCAAGACCTCCTATAGATACTGGTCACCAATTATTCGGTCACTCGATACAGTTTATGGCCAGTCTAGCCCCGGGGTATTCCAACCCGTATATATATACACATCGAATGATAGTCAGTCATTTAGCACCGTATAAGGCCAATCCGGCCCTGGGGTAATTTTGTAACGACCCGACCGTTCGTTTTGAGAGTTATAGCCCGTTTTCCCCATTTATACTTCTTTTTTTGTTATTCAACTATATTATATTATACCGGGTTAGTTGGTTCAAGACCGGAGTGGTTTCAGAGTGAATTGAGACACTTAGTCTCTTAAGTAGAAACTTTAGTTGAAAAAGTCAACCGGATGTTGACCTATATGTAAACGATCTCGAATTTGAATTTTGATGTCCGCGGTAGAATTAGGCTTGAATTGGCGAAATTAAAAATTTGGCAATTTTAGTCGGCAGTGGAAAATTTGATATCGGGGTCGGAATGGAATTTCGGAAGTTGGAGTAGGTTCGTAGTGTCATTTGTGATGTGTGTGCAATATTTGAGGTCATTCGGGCGTGGTTGGTTGGTTTCGGCATCGGTTGCCGAATTTAAAAATTTACAAGTTCTTAGGCCTGAATCCGAGGGTAATTTGATGATTTGATGTTGTTTTGAATGATATGAAGGTTCGACTAAATTGGTATGTTGATATATGACTTGTTGGTATTTTTGGTTGAGGTTTCAAGGGCCTTGGGGTGATTCCTGGTGGTTAACGGATTTGTCGAAGTTGGAAATTGTAGCTGAAGCTGCTGCTACTGCTATTTTCGCACCTGTGGAAGAAAGAGTCGCAGGTGTGAGGCCGCTGGTGCACGTGGGGAGTTCGCAGGTGCCGGCAATACTGGGCTAGGTAGGCTGCACAGGTGCGAGTTGTAGGTCGCATCTGCGAGCCCGCAGGTGCGAAACCTGGGGCTCAGATGCAAAAAAGGGAATGCTAGGCAGGCTTCGCAGAAGCGGAGGAAATGCGCAGGTGCGCTTTCGCAGGCACGGGAATTTACTGCGCAGATGCGGAAATATGTGAGGCCAAGGCTGGAGCGCAAGCGTGATGGATTCGGCCGCACCTGCGAGCCCGCATGTGCGAGGCCTGGAGCGCAGGTGCGAAAGCTGGGGAATTAAGTGGAGTTCGCGGATGCGGTACCTTGACCGCAGATGTGGTCCCGTAGGCACGAAAAAAGAGCCCGCAGGTGCGAAAAACATAGGTAGAAACCTTAAATAGAACCCTTCGCGAATTTGGTTCATTTCCACCATATTCAAGTCGGTGTTTGGAGCTTTTGGAGTGATATTTGAAGGGTGATTCAAGGGCTATCCGTGAGGTAAGTTTCTTGAGCCCTAATACTCGTATATATGGTGATTTTCCGGTTGTTAAATCATGTAATTAGTGAAAATGAGGGTTAGGGCTTGAAATAGTTGGAGAGTAATTTAAGGATTTGAAGGACCAAACGATGACGAATTTTGATGAATTTGGTATGGCTAGATTCGTGAGCGAATGAGCTTTCTAGTTTTATGAATTATGTCGGATTTTGAGAAGTGGGCCCAGGGGGCAGGTTTGAGCCAATTTCGAGTTTTGGTCTAATTTTATAGCTTTTCTTGTGGAATTCATTCCATTAGCGCGTGTTGATGGTATTGTACTGATTGTGAATAAATTCGAAGGCCGAGTCCAGAGGCAAAAGCATTGCGGGGTAGAGATTTGACCAGTTCGAGGTATGTAACAATTGTAAATCTAGTCCTGGGGGTATGAAACCCTAGATTTCATATCATTTTATTACTTTGAGGTGCCACACATGCTAGGTGACGGGCGCGTGGGCGTGCACCGTTGGGGATGTTTGACTTGGTCCATCTCGTAGCAACTGTAAAGTTGCATATTGTGTTGAAACTATATGACACTTATATGTTTTAGAAAGAGTTTTTGTAAATTGGGCTGAATGTCATGTTTGGGCCTTGTGCCAGTGCTCTTTGGACCCTTAATGGACTTTTCTTACTATTCTCTCATTATTTTCGATTGAATATCTATACTCAGTCATGGTTACACTTGTTTACTGCATAACTCAGGCCGCTGGTGTGCGTGGGGAGTTCGCAGGTGCGGGCAATGCTGGGCTAGGCAGGTTGCGCAGGTGCGGGTTGGAGGTCGCATCTGCGGGCCCGCAGGTGCGAAACTTGAGGAGCAGATGCGAAAAAGGGAATGCTGGGCAGGCTTCGCAAAAGTGGAGGAAATGCGTAGGTGCACTTTCGCAGGCGCAGGAATTTGCTGCGCATATGCGGAAATATGTGAGGCCAAGGCTGGAGTGCAGGCGCGAAGGATTCGGCCACACCTGCGAGCCCGCATGTCCGAGGCCTGGAGCACAGGTGCGGAAGCTGGGGAATTAAGTGGAGTTTGCGGATGCGGCACCTTGACCGCAGATGCGGTCCCGCAGGCACGGAAAAAGAGCCCGCAGGTGCGAAAAACATGGGTAGAAACCTTAAATAGAACCCTTCACGAATTTGGTTCATTTCCACCATATTCAAGTTGGTTTTTGGAGCTTTTGGAGTGATATTTGAAGGGTGATTCAAGGGCTATCCTTGAGGTAAGTTTCTTGAGCCCTAATACTCGTATATATGGTGATTCTCCCATTGTTAAATCATGTAATTAGTGAAAATGAGGGGTTAGGGATTGAAATTATTGGAGAGTAATTTAAGGATTTGAAGGACCAAACGATGACGGATTTTGATGAATTTGGTATGGTTAGATTCGTGAGCGAATGAGCTTTCTAGTTTTGTGAATTATGTTGGATTTTGAGATGTGGGCCCGGGGCCGGGTTTGAGCCAATTTCGTATTTTGGTCTAATTTTATAGCTTTTCTTGTGGAATTCATTCCATTAGCGCGTGTTGATGATATTGTACTGATTGTGAATAAATTCGGAGCATTCAGAGGCCGAGTCCAGAGGCAAGAGCATTGCGGGATAGAGATTTGATCAGTTCGAGGTAAGTAACAATTGTAAATCTAGTCCTGGGGGTATGAAACCCCGGATTTCGTATCATTTTACTACTTTGAGGTGACGCACATGCTAGGTGACGGGCATGTGGGCGTGCACCGTTGGGGATTTGTGACTTGGTCCGTCTCGTAGAAACTGTAAAGTTGCGTATTTTGTTGAAATTATATGACACTTATATGTTTTAGAAAGATTTTCTGTAAATTGGGCTGAATGCCATGTTTGGGCCTTGTGCCAGTGCTCTTTGGACCCTTAGGGGACTTTTCTTACTATCCTCTCATTATTTTCGATTGAATATCTATACTCAGTCATGGTTATACTTGTTTACTGCATAACTCAATTTTATGACTCTATTATGGATCGGGGCTGCCCGCCTGCAGCATACTTTATTATTATAGCATGTGAGTTATTCGTGCAGCACGTGAGTTGTCCGTGCAGCACTTGAGTTGTCCGTGCAGATTATAGCGCTTGGGCTGAAGGAGCCCCTCCGGAGTCTGTACACACCCATAGTAAGTGCAGGTACCTACTGAGTGCGAGTGCCGAGTGCCGAGTGCTGAGTGACTGGGAGGCATGCGTGATTTTGGGGTATGCCCGAGTGAAAAAGAGTGATTGTGAGGTATGCCCGAGTGGCATGAGTGACTGTGAGGTTTGCCCGAGGGGCTGTATATGAGTGATGTTTTACCTGAGGGGCTGTTTATGATTTCATCATTTTGCTCCCCTTTGTATTTTTCCTCTGTTGGAAAGCTGTTGAAAAATATCTTTAAATGATTTTTACTGGAACTGGGTTTAAACTAGATGGTTTGATTCAAATCCTGATTTTTAAAAGCATGAGGTATTTTAATGAGATTTCATGATATGAACGTTATATGCTTTATTGCTGCAGAACCTTTAGGAAACTCCACATTCTTGAATTCTTGTCGTGCGAATCTGTTGATTCTAGTAATTAAACATCTGTTGTTTTATTCTCTCATAGCTGGTGAGACCTCGTGCTACCGGTCAGGAGGGCCAACCACCAGTACCACCAGCCAGGGCCGCGAGAGGCTGAGGCCACGGTAGAGGCTGTGGTAGGGGCAGAGGTGCAGCCCGTACAGCAGCTGGGGCAGTACCTGCAGATCCACCGGTTGTCCCAGACTAGGGCCATGCACCACATGTGCCTATTGTGATTCCGGGCCTTCAGGAGGCCCTAGCTCAGATTCTGACAGCGTGTACCGGCCTTGCTCAGGCGGTCTCTATTTTGACGACCGAAACCACTTCTCAGGCCAGGGGAGGCACTTAGACTCTCATCGCTCGCACACCCGAGCGGGTTATTCAGGGACTTCAGACACCGGAGGCATCACTAGCCCAGCCGGTTGTTATTGCTCAGGATTATGTGGTTCTTGCTATGCCTGATGATGATCAGCTTAGGTTGGAGAGGTTTGGGAGACTCCAGCCACCACCTTTCAGTGGCACACAGAGAGAGAGAGGATGCTCAGTACTTTTTGGACAAGTGTCAGAGGATACTCCGTACTGCTGGTATTTTGGAGACTTGTGGGGTTTCATTCACTACCTTTTAATTTTCTGGGGCTGCACTCAGATGGTAAGAGACTTATGAGAGGCGTAGGCCTGTTGGCGCAGCACCCCTTACTTGGCAGCAGTTATCCGTGGTCTTTTTGGAGAAGTTCGTGCCTCGATCCCACAAAAAGAAGCTGTGCAGACAGTTTGAGCGGCTTTGCCAGGGTGATATGTCTTTGACACAGTATGAGATACGATTCTCTGAGTTGGCCCGTCATTCTATCTGGTTGGTTCCCACGGAAAGAGAGAGGATCATGAGGTTTATTGATGGCCTCACTTATCAGCTGCAGTTGCTCATGACTAGGGAGCGGGTTTCGGGGTGCTACCTTTGATGAGGTTGTCGACATTGCTCGGCAGATTGAGATGGTTCGTGGTCAGGAGAGGGTTGATAGGGAGGCTAAGAGGCCTCGAGGTCAGGATGGATTCAACGGTGCTCCTTTTAGGGGTCAGTTCCAGCACGGTAGAGGTCGTCATTTCAGACAGGCTCAGTCAGCTCGACCATTTCACCATGGTGCATCATCTGGCCATGGTTCTCACAGTTCTCATCACGGCCACTCATCACTTAGTGCTCTTCTAGCTCAGAGTTCGTCACGTGCTCCACCTGTTCAGGGCTCTTCCATGCCAGGTTCTTCTACTAGTTATCCCGGTGCTAGGGATTTCCTTCAGTTTCAGCCGCCAGCACTAGGGAGTTGTTTTGAGTGTGGGGAGCTTGGGCATATGTGGAGGCAGTGTCCTCATCGTCATGGAGGTCTATCTTAGTAGAGGAGTCAGCCTCCGACTTCAGCACCAGTTACCTCACCACCCGCCCAGTCAGCTCGGGGTGGAGGTCAGTCAGCTAGGGGTCGCCTTAGAGGGGGAGGCAGATCAGGGGGTGGTCAGGCCCATTTCTATGCTCTTCCTGCCAGACAGATACTATTGTTTCAGATGCTGTGATTACATGTATTGTCTCAGTTTGTCACATAGATGCCTCAGTATTATTTGACCCTGGTTCCACGTATTCATATGTTTTCTCGTATTTCGCCCATTTT
>AWOL01S0098453.1:0-13067 GCA_000715115.1 Nicotiana otophora
TGGTATGCATTTTTGTTATAGACATTATGGGTATGTCGGGGCCCTGTTCCAGCAATGTTGTAGTACTTATGTTCCTTTAGAGGCTCATAGACAAGTGTCGATTCATGTATGGTTTGGAATGCCTTGTCGGCTGATTTTTGTTGTATAGTCTTTCATGGAAGCATGGTAGCTCGTACCTTATATATAGTTTCTTGACAGTCTTGTCATCCCATGTTATATATGTTCATGACATTATCTTTCATTGTTGGATGTTCATGATCCATGTCTACCATTTATATTGATCTTGTCGGCCCTTAAAGATAATAAGGAAGGTTAGATAAAATGTACGTTGGTGCTCGGCAAGTATGGCCCGGGTGCTAGTCATGACCCTCCAGTTGGGTCGTGACATCAAGAGAAGACATAATTTCGTTAATTAGACTGCATGGAGATCATGTACACAATACTAAATAATTTCATTAGTTACTTCACTTTTAAGTCTCAAAATACACTTATTCTTATAGTTTGAGTGGAACAAGTGATCAAAACACAACATAACTTGTTTGACTTTTCTATCACCCATGTACAACCCACATAGTATTTTCGGAGCCTCTAAAAGATACAAAAGAGTGTTATGATAGTGCCGGCAACAAGGCCGCGGCTATACCTCGAGACATGATAATAATATGAACAAAAGATACAATACGTGACCCCAGGATGAAGTGGAGCTCACCAAGTCTGTTGGGAAGAGGATGTACCACTGTCGCGGATCAACACTGCCTGCTATGGAACCACCTGCATCCATTTAAAGATACAACGCCCCCGGCAAAAGGGACGTTAGTACTGTCGAATAGTACTAGTATGTAAAACTAAACACCATCTCAATAGAATGAATAATAATACAAGGGGGAACAGTCAAGAATTCAATAAGTGCTTCAAATAATACTAAAATATCAAGTTAAGGATCACATAAGTTTTCAAGTCAATTTCCATGTTATTAGGTTGGGTTATCTTTAGTGCCGATATACCATAATTCACAATACCACCGTATTATTACACGGAGTCCGATCATGACCCAATCGGCTAGGTTGTCTCATTTGAGACATCAACCATAACCACAATTCCATTATAATTTCCAGTACAATCACTACCATGTGTGCGGCATGGCGTCCGATCATGGCCCGATCGGCTAGGCCGTATCACTCGAGACATTACCGTTTTCAGTCAATCATCTCACATTATACTTCTTTCATATCCTTTCGATTCATTGGCACTAGTGGTCATAATTATAAAGTCATTCTTGGCATTTTGACGTATTTCATAATTCCAGTTCCCCTTTCCACATTCAAACATCATTATCATTATCAACAACAATAAGGCTTCTCATTCAAGACATTAAATTCACATATGAGCAATTTTGGAATCTTAGGGACATAGAGGCTTTTCATACAATTTGGCATAACAAGTTTTATTTGGATCTTGACTTGGAGTCTTAACATTTTTAACACATATTCCATATTCTGAACACATCCTCAATGATAAGGTGATATGATGAAGCATTTACATTACATATTGAGCATATACCCTTCAACACAAGCACATTCGCAATAGCTAATTCTATTATGATCAATATGGGACTAACACCAATTACATGAACACCGTGGGATTCGATTCTAAGAAGAAGGGGGTTTAGCCAACATGCCTCAATTGAGATTCCTTTAAACTCTAAAACATTCCGGAATTCTTAGCAACTTCGATCTATTTTAGAAATATAACAAATTGGACCAAAATTAGGAAGATGGTCACGATTCTAGGTCATTTGAGCACATTATCAAACACTAGGTGTAAATTAATGTTTTTAAGGCCCTTTTGTGAAAGCTTCCATCATTACCAACCCATTCTCTACTATTTTTATCTCACAACCTTCCCACATTCTTTGATAACACATGCATGCAATATAACAACCCCCCCCCACACCCAAGAATTGTCTTTCCAATTATCTCAGTGTTTGTAAATTTTCGAAATTGAGAGCTAGGACATGGATTCTTACCTTTAGGATGAAGACTTTCTTTGTTACTCCTCAATGATTGAGCAAGAATTGATGGATAATAGGTTGAAGGTTACTCCCCCATACTAAGCACTCTTTCTCACTCTAAAAGTATCAGAAATTTGCTCAAATTTGACTATGGCATATGTTTTATTCAAGTAGGGCCGGGTTATAAAAACCCAAAAATGAAGCCCCGGGACAGTATCTGCAGTTGCATATGCGACCGCATAATTATTCTGCGATCTGTGAAATGACCGTGAAAAATGTCCTTTGGAACTGGGCTGGCCTGCTACACTCTGCGGCCGTTGTGCGGCCCACAGACCTATTATGCGGTCGCATAATGCGCCGCAGAACCTCCCTCCATAAAAATTCTAAGGCTGATTGTGCGACAAAAGTACGGCCCGCGAAATGGTTGTGTGGTCGCATAACTGGCTGCGAATTTGTCATAAAAAATGGCCAAAGTAGCTGCTTCACTCTACGGCCATTCTGCGGTCCGCAGAGTGATTATGTGGCCGCATAATGGGCCGCGGAAATAGCTAACTCTGCAAAATATTTTCCTTCAACTCCCCAGCGCACTGTTCAATCCAAAAAGTCCGAACCTCGGTTTTTAGGAAATACTTTACGTGGCCTTACATCCTCCCTTGCTTAAGATTATTCGTCCTTGAATTAGGATCAAGGCTCACTATTAGCATCCTATGCAACTCAGTTTTCATACCACACACCAGCATCCCCAAATTCGACTAACTCCCTGAATTTCCAAAACATTTTCCAGAGTTTCCCCTGTAACTGCGCCTATCCACCTGCCAGAGAGCCCTAGAAACACATCCTCAAAACATATATATATAATCCAATGACATAACATAACTCATAACAATACCAACCGTGGCCTCACATACAATATATTTAGAAAGAAGCACTTTTACATTAACTGAACAAGTGATACAAGAATCCATAGGCAAAAGTTTTATAGAAAGGTTACATAGATTATACAAACAAGTAAGGATACTTCTTTTTCATCTCTTCCTTGGCCCCCAAGTAGCCTCTTCAACCTGCTGGTATTGCCATAACACCTTCACGGAGGCAATTTCTTTATTCCTCAACTTTCGGACTTACCTATCAAGAATGTCAACTAGAATTTTTTCATATGTCAGTTCTTCATTAACCTCGATGGTCTCAACCGGCACAATAGTTGACGGATTTTCAACTACCTTCTTCAACATAGACACATGGAATACCGGGTGCACTAATGAAATCTCGGGTGGTAGCTCAAGCTTGTATGCCACCTGACCAATCCTATGAATGATTTTGTACTGCTCAACATACCTCTGACTCAATTTCACTTTCCTTCCAAACCGCATTATATCCTTCATGGCGGAAACCTTCAAGAATACCCAATCATCTTCCTTGAACTCTAAGTCTCTGCGACGAACATCCGAATAGGATTTTTGACGATTCCAAGCACCTTTCAACCGGTCCTTAATGATTTTAACCTTTTCCATAGCCTGATGCATGAGGTCTGGTCTTATCAACCCAGCTTCCCCAATCTTGAACCACCCAATGGGAGATCTACATCTCCTACCATATAATGCCTCAAATGGTGCCATCTGAATACTAGCATGAAAGCCGTTGTTATAAGCAAACTCTATGAGTAGCAAATGATCATCCCAGCTACCCTTGAAGTCAAGAAGACAAGCATGCAACTTGTTTTCAAGCGTTTGAATAGTTCATTCTGCTTGCCCAGCGGTCTGTGAATGGAAGGCTGTACTAAGATTCACCTGAGCACCCAAACCTTGTTGAAATTTCTTCAAAACATTGGCCATGAACTGAGCCCCTTGATCGGAAATGATAGAAACTGGAGTGCCATGTAGCCTGACTATTTCCTTGATACATAACTGAGCATACTATTCCACTGTGTCGGTAGCTTTAACTGGAAAGAAGTGTGCTGATTTTGTGAGCCGATCCAATCACCCAAATTGAGTCAAACTTCCATGGAGTGCATGGTAATACTACAACAAAATCCACATTAATCATTTCCCACTTCCACATTGGAATTTCTATGTTCTGTGCCAACCCACCAGGCCGTTGGTGTTCGGCCTTCACTTGCTGACAATTCGGACATCTTACCACAAAGTCCGCCACATTCCTTTTCATGTCACTCCACCAATAGACTTCCTTGAGATCATGATACATCTTCATAGAACCTGGGTGCCCAGAATACCTAGAAGTGTGAGCCTCGGTCATGATTCTTTCCCGGAGACCATCTATATTTGGAACACATAGCCGCCCTTGGTACCTTAGTGTACTATTATTCATGCTAAGAGTAAAAGCCATTGTTTTATGTTTTTGAATCCCCTCCTTCAGTTGTACTAACAATGGATTGTCGTATTGCTTCTCTTTGACATCCACGACAAGCAATGATTCACCCCTATTTTGCACAATTACCCCTCCTCCACTAGAGTCCGCAAGACGAACTACCAAACTAGCTAACTGGTGAACCTCCCTGGCCAACGGCCTTCGACATGCCTCCAAGTGAGCCAAACCACCCATAGATTTCCGACTAAGAGCATCCGCCAAACATTGGCTTTCCCCTAGAATATCGATGTTATAATCCTTGAGTAACTCAAGCCATCTTCTCTTCCTCAGATTCAACTCCTTTTGTTTGAAAATATATTGAAGACTCTTGTGGTCCGTGAATACATCCACATGGACCGCATACAAATAATGACGCCAAATTTTCAATGCAAAAACCACCTCCGCAAGTTCCAAGTCATGTGTTGGATAGTTCTTCTCATGACTCTTGAGTTGCCTAGAGGCATAAGCTATAACCTTGTCGTGTTGCATTAACACACACCCAAGCCCGATCCTTGAAGTATCGCAATATACTACAAACCCACCTGTACCCTCTGGCAGGGTCAACACCGGCGCCGTAGTCAATCTTGATTTCAACTCCTAAAAGCTCATTTTATAAGCATTAGACCATTGGAACTTAACCGCTTTATGAGTAAACATAGTCAACGGAGAGGCAAGAGTAGAGAACCCCTCCACAAACTTCCTGTAATACCCTGCTAAGCCCAAGAAACTGCGAATCTCGGTTGGCGTTGTAGGTCTACACCAATTCTTAACCGCTGCAATCTTTTGAGGATCAACCTTAATTCTTTCTCTGGAGACAACATGATCCAAGAATGTGACAGACTCGAGCCAAAATTCACATTTTGAAAATTTCGCGTACAATTAGTGCTGATGAAGAGTCAGCAAAATTGCCCTGAGATGATCGGCATGGTCCTCTCGACCTCATGAATACACAAGGATATCGTCAATGAATACTATCACAGAGAAATCGAGAAAAGGCTTGAAAACCCGATTCATAAGACCCATGAAAGCCGCTGGGGCATTTGTTAGCCTAAAAGACATTACCAGAAATTCAAAGTGCCCATACTGGGTCCTGAAAGTTGTTTTCGGAATGTCCTGCTCCATGATCTTCAATTGGTGGTACCCGGACCATAAATCAATTTTGGAGAAGTACCTAGCACCCTGTAACTGATCAAACAAATCATCTATTCTTGGTAATGGGTATTTGCTTTTGATTGTAACTTTGTTGAGTTGCCGGTAGTCAATACACATCCTCACCGATCCATCTTTCTTCCTCACAAAGAAAACCGTTGTGCCCTATGGTGACACACTCGGTCGGATGAAACCCTTTTCTAACAAATCTTTCAATTGTTTCTTTAGCTCCTTCCATTCTGCTGGTGCCATCCTGTAGGGTGGAATAGATATAGGTTGCGTGCCTGGCATCACATCAACCCCATAATCATTCTCCCTATCTGGCCAAATCCCAGGGAGCTCATCAGCAAAGACCTCTGGAAATCCATTCACAACTTGTATAGACTTGAGTATAGGCACCTCAGCATCGGTGTCCGTAACCTGGACCAAATTATAGATACACCTCTTATTAATCATCTTCGTGGCCTTAAGGTAAGAAATAAAACTACCTTTTGGCATTACATTATCCCCCTTCCACTTAACAACTGGCTCATTTGGAATTTCAAACCTCACAATCCTAATTTGGCAATCGAGCTTGGCAAAACACGAGTAAAGCCAATCCATTCCCATAATTACATCAAAATCGACCATCCCCAATTCAATGAGATCGGCCACGGTGTCTCGACCACGCACCATAACAACACAACCCCTATAAACCTGTACGGCCACAATTGACTCACCAACCGGAGTAGATACAGAGAATGGCTCAAGAAGCTATTCCAGTTCTATCCTAAGTTCCATAGCAACATAAGGGATAACATAGGACAAGGTGGAACCAGGCTCAATAAGAGCATATACATCATGAGATTGGACAATCCATATACCTATGACAACATTTGGAGAAGCCTCTGCACTCTGGCGACCACTAATAGCATAGAAACGGCTGGGTCCTGTTGAACTCTGCGCACCACCTCTAGCTGCACCACGCCCTGCTGGTGCTGGAGTACCTCGAGCAGGAGGGGGTGCTGAAGATGTAGCAGCTGCAGAACTGGGTTGCTAATTTGTGACCATGCTCACACCCTAGCGAGATGAATGACACTCCCTCTGAATATGAACCCTCAATCCGCACCCATAACATATAGGTAGGTCTATGTAGTAGATCCTCAGGTGCATCTTCCCACACCTGGGGCATAAGGGCCTCCGCTACCGCCGGAATCTCCCACCTGATCGTCCCTGCTGGTGGGGTCCCCTGCTGCCATGAATGGGCCTGAAACGACTCCCCTACTGCTGACTGGGCCCTGTTAGCGGTGCACTGGTTGAAGACTGAGCAAAAGATTGGGATGACCCTGATGAACCTCCCCTAAAAGCTGATCTCCCCCCACCAAATGACTCCCTAAAGTTGCCCGCGGACCGGGCCTTGTTGGTACCCTCTCGCTCTATTCTGTTCTTCAACTTACAATTCTCTGTAGCTTGAGAAAATGCTACAATCTTCCCATAGTTCATATCTGAATTCAAGGCAGCTGTAGCTTCCTCAGTGATAACCAAAGGGCTAAGGCCCTGCACAAACCGGCGCACTCTAGCCTCCATAGTAAGCAACATGAGAATGTCATATTTAGACAGACGCACGAACTCCATGTGATACTACCACACACTCTTACTTCCTTGCTTAAGGTTATCAAACTCTACGGCAAGAGCTTCCCTAGTCTCGGCCGGCAAGAAATAGTCCATGAAAGTGTCAACAAACTCACTCTACCTCGCTGGAGGGCTCCCCTCCTCCCGAGAGTCCTCCAAAGCACAAACCAAGAATAGGCCACCCCTTTCAGGCAGTAGGCTACCAACTCCAATCCCTTCGTCTTAGTAGCGTGCATAACCCGGAGAGTCTTATGCATCTCATCAATGAAGTCATGTGGGTTCCCCTCAGGATTAGCACCTTTGAACACCAGAGGATCCAACTGAAGAAACCTGTTCACCCTGGAACCACTAGAATCCCCTTGTTGGCTAGAAGAAGTGGGTGGAACATTTGATCTCTAGGCTTGAGAAGCCACTATCTGTGTCAGCATCTGGATAGCTCCTTTAAGATCCCCGTAAGAAATACCAGAACCGGAAGCTGGGGCTGAAGATGGAACTGGAATATCAGTTGGAGGAACCGCTACACCCTCAGTAGGTGCAGGAGCTGGTGTGGCCTGGTCAGGTGTAGTGGAATCAGGTAGTGTAGATTATCCCCAACCCTCGGGTATTCACCCGCATCACCAAATAAAGGGTCAACTGCCACTCCTGAGGCGACATTGGCTCCTTGGCCATTTCTTGCTCTCTTCTTAGGTGCCATGTACTGAAAGTTAAAGGAATGCACGAGTTAGAGGAGGAACAGTTTCACAATCAGTTTCATCGCATGATCCAGAATATCAAAGAAGGGTATTATACCTAAATTTCCAAGTAGCCTCCAACTTATAGACGTGGTCAACAACAGACCGATAAGGAGGTCTCTACTAGACACGCCTCCGACATATCCTAGGACACTTTAGCACCTTAGGTTCTAATACCAAGTTTGTCATGCCCCAAACTAGGGGAGTGCGACTGGTGACCAACCGAGTGAACCCGGTCAAGCAAGCCTGTTAGACGCTTTTTACCCAACTCACCCATGATCAAGAGAAGACATAATTTTGTTAATTGGATAGTAGGGAGATCATGTACACAATACTAAATCATTTCATTAGTTACTTCACTTTTAAGTCTCAAAATACACTTATTCTTATAGTTTGAGTGTAACAAGTGATTAAAACACAACATAACTTCTTTAACGTTTCTAGCACTCATGTACAACCCACAAAATGTCTACGGAGCCTCAAAAAGATACAAAAGAGTGTTATGATAGTGTCGGAATCAAGGCCCCGGCTATAGCACGAGACGTGATGATAATATGTACAAAGGATACAATACGTGACCCCGGGATGAAGTGGGACTAACCAAGTGTAAGGACCCGTAAAAATTTTAACCAAAAACTCTGGGTTTCGTGGTGCCAAGTTAGATTCCTGCGTTATTATAGTAGAAATTCAAGCTTGCCGCGGTTTGGACTTTCTGGATTGAACAATACCCTACGGACTGAGAGGAAAACGTTTCGTAGAAAATCGCATTTTTGCGGCCCATTATGCGGCCGCATAATCACTATGCGGCCGCATAATCACTATGCAGACCGCATAATGGCCGTAGAGTGAAGCAGTAAGTTTGGCCAACTTGAGGTCAGTTTTGCGGTCGATTATGCGACCGCATAATCGATATGTGGACCGCATATCGGTTGCATAATTCCTCTTGTGTTTCTGCGGAGGGAGTTTTGTGGTGCATTATGCGACCGCAGAACAAGTATGCGGACCGCATATTGGTTGCATACCTGAGCCGAAAGTTTAGGCCCCCGAGGGACATTTCTCCGGTCACTTTGCAGACCGCACAACCATTATGCAGACCTGTGTCTGGGCACCATTTTTCTTAATTTAAAACCCGACCCCCATTCCGTTAAAACACCCATTTAGCCTATTTTGAAGCTCATTTCTGATATTTCTAGTGTGTGTGAGAGAGAGAGGGTTCTAGAGGGAGGGCCTAATTCCCATCAATTAATCTTCAACCATTATTCAAAGCTTGGAAATATTCAAGTAGAGCACTAAATTCTTCATCCAAAAGGTAAGACTTCATCACCCCAGCTCTTAATTACAAACATAGCTATAATGGGGTATTAATAAGATGGTCCATAGGTATGGGGTTGTTCATCTTGCATGCATGTGATAAAGAGTGTGGAAAAAATAAAGAGTGAACTAGAACCATGAACGTTTTCCTAATTTTGGGTTCAATTTGTATATTGCAAAAATAGATTGAGGTTGCTAAGGGTTTCGGATAATTGTAGAGTCTAAATAAGAGCAATTGAGGTATGTATGGCTAACTCTCTTCTTCTTAGAATCGAACTCCTGGTGTTCGAATAGTTGGTGTAAGTTCCAACTTGATTATACTAGAATTGTTTGCCTTAGTGTGTTTGCTTGAATGATTCATATTCCCTAATTGTTTTAGATGGTTACCATGTCATCATGCTATTTGAGAATGTAATTATGATTTTCCAAGCTCCTTCCCTTATGTGTGAAATGCCTTATGTGATGGTACTTATCGACATGAATGATGATATTATTTGAACAAATAAAAAGGGAAAGACTTGAATTGTAAAATGTGCCCAAGTGCCAAGAACTACTTAATAAATGAGGCTGTTTGTGCCATGTAATGAAGATGGGAAAGAAATGTGAATTCAGTGGACAGTTGAAAGAGGTTATGTCTCAAGTGAGATGGCTTAGCCGATCAGGCCGAGATCGGATGCCATGCGGTACACATGGTGGAATGTGTATTGGAATTATTGAATTACATTATGGATATGGATATGTCTCACTTGAGATGGCTTAGCCGGTCTAGCTGAGACCGGACTCCGTGTAAAAGCACGGTGGCATTGTGAGTTATGGCTTTGGCACTAAAGATTATTAATCTAAAAAGATGGAAATATTGAATTGGAAACTATGTGATCCTTACTTGGTGTTTTCTTTGTATTCCTATGAAGTACTTATTGATTATTATGACTGCCTTCTCTTTGTTTCACTATTCATTCTACTAAGATTAGTGTTTGCCTTACATACTAGTGCTATTCGACAGTACTAATATCCCTTTTGCCGGGGGCGCTATATCTTTGAATGGATGTAGGTGGTTCAATCGCACATAGTGCCGATCGCAGATAGTGGTGCTCTTTTTCTCTCCTCACATCAGTCTTGGTGAGCCCTATTTCTCCCAGGGGTCATGTAGTCCTTCTTTTGTATAAGTTTTCACATTTTGAGGTATAGACGGGGCCTTGTTGCCGGCATTGTCATGTTGCTCTTTTGTATCCTTAGAGGCTCTGTAGACGTTTTTGTGGGTCATGTATGTATGTTGGGGTGGTCGTTGGATCGAGTTGTATTTTGGAAATTCAACTATGGCATAATGTATATAAGGAAAATGAACTAGTAACGTTTATATATTTATATAACTGATCTCTCCCCGGTTTTACAAATGGTAATGCGATCCTTTTTTGGGTTATGAATGAGTCGGGTAGGAAAGGTTTAATAGGCTTACTCGACCGGGTTCACTCGATTGAGCGCCGGTCGCGCTCCCCGAGGTTGGGGCATGACACCAAGTCTGCTGGGAAAAGGATGTATCACTATCGCTGATTAACACTACCTACTATGGAACCACCTGTATCCATTTAAATATGCAGCGCCCCAGGCAAAAGGGCGTTAGTACTGTCGGATAGTACTAGTATATAAAACTAAACACCATCTCAATAGAATGACTAATAATACAAGGGGGAACAATCAAGAATTCAATAAGAGCTTCAAATAATACTAAAACATCAAGTTAAGGATCACATAAGTTTTCAAGTCAATTTCCATGTTATTTGGTTGGGTGATCTTTAGTGCTGATATATCATAATTCACAATACCACCGTATTCTTACACGTAGTCCAATCACGACCCGATCGGCTAGGTCATCTCATTTGAGACATCAACCATAAGCATAATTTTATTATAATTTCCAGCACAGTCACCACCACATATGCGGCATGGCGTCCGATCACGGCCCGATCGGCTAGGCCATCTCACCCGAGACATTACCTTTTTTGTCAATCATCTCACATTATACTTCTTTCATATCCTTTCGATTCATTGGCACTAGTGGCCACAATTATAAAGTCATTTTTGGCACTTCACCGTATTTCATAATTTTAGTTCCCCTTTCTACATTCAAACATTATTATCATTATCAACAATAATAAGGCTTCCCATTCAAGACATTAAATTCACACATGAGCAATTTGGTAATCTTAGGCACATAGAGGCTTTTCATACAATTTGGCATAACAACCTTTATTTCGATCTTGACTTGAAGTCTTAACATTTTTAACACATATTCCATATTTTGAACACATGCTCAATGATAAAGTGATATGATGAAGCATTTACAATACATATTGAGCATATATCCTTCAACATAAGCACATTCAGAATAGCTAATTCTATTATGATCAATTTGGGACTTACACCAATTACATGAACACCGTGTGATTCGATTCTACGAAGACGGGGGTTTACCAACATACTTCATTTGAGCTTCCTTCAAACTCTAAAATGTTCTGTAATTCTTAGAAACTTCGATCTATTTTAGAAATATAATAAGTTGGACTAAAATTAGGAAGATGGTCATGATTCTAGCTCATTTGAGCACTTTATCAAACACTAGGTGTGCATTAATATTTTTAAGGCCCTTTTGTAAAAGATTCCATCATTCTCCAACCCATTCTCTACAATTTTTAGCTCACAACCTTCCCACATTCTTTGATAACACATGCATGCAAGATAACAACCCCCCTACACCCAAGAATTGTCTTTCCAATTATCCCATTTTTTGTAAATTTTCGAAATTGAGAGCTAGGACATAGATTCTTACCTTTAGGATGAAGACTTTCTTTGTTAATCCTCAATGATTGAGCAAGAATGGATAGATAATAGGTTGAAGGTTACTCCCCCAGACTAAGCACTCTTTCTCACTCTAAAAGTATCATAAATTTGCTCAAATTTGACTATGGCATGTGTTTTATCGAAGTTGGGCCGCGTTATAAAAACCCAAAAATGAAGCCCCGGGATAGGATCTGCGGTCGCATATGGGACTGCATAATGATTCTGCGGTCCACGAAATGACCGCAAAAAATGGCCTTCGGAACTGGGTTGACTTGCTTCACTATGTGGTTGTTATGCGGCCCGCAGACCTATTATGCGATCGAATAATGCAGCGCAGAACCTCCCTCCGCAAAGATTCTAAGGCTGATTGTGCGACAAAAAAGTGCATCCAACGAAATGGTTGTGCGGTCGCATAACTGGCTGCAAAATTATCATAAAAAATGGCCAAAGTAACTCCTTCACTCTACAGCCATTCTGCAGCTTGCAGAATGATTATGCGGCCGCATAATATGCTGCAGAAATGCCTAGCTCTGCAAAATATTTTCCTTCAACTTCCAAGCGCACTGTTCAATCCAAAAAGTCCAAACCCCAATTTTTAAAAAATATTTTACGGGTCCTTACAGTCACAACCCATCGGTGTAAGGCCCCATAATCGTTTACTTAGAACTCGGGGTTTCACGGTGCCAAAGTACAAAAGTTTTTGGTTGTGCAATGTGTTGGGGAGTTGGAAGAATAATTTTGCAAAACATGGCATTTCAGCGGGTTCATTATGTGACCACAGAATCACTTCGCGGACCGCAGATCGGCCGCATAATTCAACAGGACCAAAGAGAATTTTTAAAGGTCATTTTGCGGTTCATTATGAGACCACATAACCATTTCGTGGGTCGCACATCCATCGCAGATCCAGCATGAGCAATTCCGTAGGGAGACTTTTGCGGTGCTATATGCGATCGCATAACTATTTTTCGGGCCGTAGAATGACCGCAGATGTCACGCCCCAAACCTGAAGGGACGTGGCCAGCACCCGGTACCATACTCGGCCCGAGCGT
>AWOL01S0098464.1:0-14646 GCA_000715115.1 Nicotiana otophora
CGGTGCTAGAGTTTTTGGTGCCTCTATTACCTTTTTCTTAACCTCTTCATGGTTCACTTCTTGCATTTTCACTTTCTTCGGGAGTCTTTCAACTTCAACAACAATTGGCACCTCAGCTTGTGCCTCAACATCATGTTCAGTATCTTCCACTTCGACCACTTGTTCATTCTCTCCTTGATGAATTTTCCCACTTCNTGGAAAACATGGACTAGTTCAGGCCAAGTATGGATTGAATTAGGAGGTAGATTTTGGATCCACTGTTTTGCATGTCCAGCTAGAGAGTACTTCAACACTATCAACCTTCGAGCATCATCTGAGACATGATTCTACTTGTGCATCGCACACACACCCAAAATATTTCTGAGATGTTGTGTCGTATCATCATCTNGAGAACCTACAAGCTTCATTGAAGTGTCATATCTTTCTTTATTTTTTAATACTCGTTCAAGCATGTTTTCCAACTTGGACTCACTTGAAGAACTTTCCTTCCAATGCGGAGAGTTATAATATTGCCCTTTTGGTGGAACATAGGGTTTGAACTCCGATTTGAAAATTATTGTTGCGGTTGCTCCAATTTCCTTGATTTGAACTACCTTGGTTGTTTTGCCACTGTTGGTTGCCTTGCCATTACGGGTTAGACCTCCATTGGTTTTAATGCCTTGAACCTTGGTAGGGTTGACTTTGATATCCTTATTAAGAGTTGTTGACATAATTTGCTTCTTCGTAATCCTCATTTGACATGGGTTGCACATCTTCCACGACATTCACCTTTTTTGTTTGTCTTTCAGTGAACATTTTCGTCAACATATTGATGTTGGTGGCAAGACCGGCAATTACATATCTCTTTCTTGGTTCTCCTTAATCATGTTGGTCAAGGATGGAGTACCATATGCAATTCCACCCGTGGTGTCTTCCGAGTTCCAAGCTTGGTTATGTTCTACCATCTTGTCAAGGATTTGTGTGACCCTTGCAAATGTTTTATCCACAAAGGATCCATCCGCTACATATTTTGCTATGGATTTGTTCATAGGATCCAAGCCCATGTAAAACTTCTCCAACAAAATATTATCTGGAAAACGACCTTATCAAGTATAACTTGAATCTATCATATGCTTCATCTAGATGCTCTCTCGGTAATTGCTTGAAGGAGAAAATTTTATCCCGAAGTTCGGACTTCTTGCTTTGCAGAAACCATTTTGCTAGGAAAACATGGACTAGTTCAGGCCAAGTATGGATGGAATTAGGAGGTAGATTTTGGATCCACTGTTTTGCATGTCCAGCTAGAGAGTACTTCAACACTATCAACCTTCGAGCATCATCTGAGACATGATTCTACTTGTGCATCGCACACACACCCAAAATATTTCTGAGATGTTGTGTCGTATCATCATCTGTGGAATTTCGAAAAAACCCCTCTTCCTTGAGTATTAGGATTAGACTGTGTTCCACTTTGAAGGTGCCAGCATCAACTCTTGGAGGGACAATGGCATTTGTATCCTCAATATACTCATCTATATTCGAAAAAATATTCTCTTCTTTCGGCTCACTGATGTTTACCTAATGACACCAAGCAAAGAAAGAAAAATGTGATGGAATAGAAGGAGACGTAAAGTAAAGAACACACTATTTAGTAATTTCAAAACCATATTCCCCGGCAATGACGCTAAATTTTATACGCTCAAATTACACCTAAATAAATGGTGTAAGGCGGTCAATGTCAAATATAATAACTCAACTAGGCTGGGGTCGAATCCCACAGGGAATAGGTGTGAAAAGATTACTTGAGTAGTGTAAAGATTGACTTAAGTTGTAATCCTACTCCGTTAGTTTAAAACGAGAGTGTTGTGATTGTGAATTATCAGGAAACTATTTTGTTACGAGTAATTAATTCAATGTAATGTAATGTTATCGGTGTTAATATAATATATTTCTAATGGAAGGTCCTTTATATGCAAATGGTTCCTAAATGACTACCCAATATTTCCCAATAATTAGTTAGTATTGTTTCTTTATGATTTTCTCAAATATAAAAGAGTTACAGTTAAGAACAACCAATATTTCCCAAATAAAACCCACTTATTTCTAAGTGATTCTATTAGACAAGGTTTAAAGCCTTGAGTTTTTGCTATTCAATTCTACCAAACCCTAACCCACTTTTCCAAGTAAAGATAGAGTAAAATGGCATTAGTCAATATTTGCAACCATCAACAATAAATGAAGTGTGAGAAATGAATAGATAACAACCAACCATTATATATATATTCAATGGTAAACACCCATTAACATTACACCCATTTAGGGTCCACAACCTTAGTATTTAAAACTAGCTACTCATACTAGAATCCAAGAACAAAGTAATAAATAAAGTCATAAAGCTTACAAAGATGACAAGATTCTCTCTTCAAAAGCTTCCAAAATAACGGCGTATTCAATGCTCTGAGTGTAGCCTCTTTTTCAGACAAGATGTCCCACAAAACCCCTAGTATTTCTATTTATAATGGGCTAAAAGTTGAGGTCAAAAAGTGACAAAAATGCCCTGCAGGTCAAGTATGCGATCTCGCAGACAGCCTTCGCGGTCCGCATATCTTCAATTTCTTTCGCAGAGTTGGTTGCCCAGATCTCCAGTGTTCCATCATATTTCCCTGTAGGTCAAGTATGCGAGAGAATAGAATAACAGAAATTTAGTTCTCGGAATCAACAAATTCGCACGACAGAATACAAGAAGGTGAAATTTTCCTAAGGGTTCGACAGTCTCTCGAAGATAAGTACAGACGTCTCCGTACCGATCCACAAGATTCCATTAAACCTGATCATGACTCGTGAGACCTATGTAACCTAGGCTCTGATACTAACTTGTCATGACCAAAAATATCACACGTCGTGATTGAGCCTATCTCAATACAAGCCGAGAACATCAATAACCCACAATTTCATTTAAGTTTAAAAATATAATGTTTAATGTCAATACAAAAATCTCATTAATATGGAGATAAAACACTCCGAAAACCCAATGTCACTGACTACATAAGCATTTATACATTTCAAGTCTGGAAAACACGATCTATAATAATCTGAGACCAAATACAATAAACAAAAGGATAGGGAAGGAGAGACAAGGTCTGCCAAACATGGAAGCTACCTATGAATTTCCGGAAACTCAACTGTGGGAAAGAGTCAACACCCACTACGTCCGGGATCACCTAGATCTGCACATGAAGTGCAGGGTGTAGTATGAGTACAACTAACTCAGTAAGTAACAATAATAAATAAAGAACTGAAAGTACTGACAAGCTTCACATCTAAGTCCAACAACAACACTTCCCAACATAAAAGGGTAGGCATGCTTTCAAGTTCAACATTTAAAACTCCACAGTAATTTCATATCAAATTTGACTGAAACAGAAATTATGTCTTTTAGAGTTTTCCAAAACAATGATATATGACAGCTCAAATGCTGCAATAATGGAATCAAGACATCCTCTCAAAGTAATAGTTACTCACTCCTTCCAGTCACTCTAACCTCACAGTCATTCTTTCCTCATAATCACTCATTCCTCTCAGTCACTCAGCACTCGGCACTTGTACTCAGTAGGTACTTGCACTCACTGGGGGTGTGTATAGACTCCAGAGGGGCTCCTTTCGGCGCAAGCGCTATAACAAGCCAATGAAAAATGTTGCGGCGTACCCGATCCCATAAATATCCTCAAAAGTAGGCCTCGGCCTCACTCAGTCATCAACCTCGTCTGTCTCTCGAGCTCTCAGAAATCATGATAATAGCCCAACAGCAATGATACAATGTATCAATAATGAATAAGAGAGACTGAGGTAAAACTGTGACTGAGTGCAAAACATCAATTTAGTAGATAATTCCACAAGTACATGACCCATGTGGGTCCCAACAGTGTAAACATATGATTTAAACATGATTTATAGATCAATTTCTCCAATATATGGAAACATTTACGAATATCAACAAATTATTCAACTACACAATTTCATGGAATTGACCAAGTCACAATTCCTATGGTGCACGCCCACACGCCTATCACCTAGCATGTGCGTCACCTCAAAACCAGTTACATAACACATAATCCGGGGTTTCATACCCTCAGGACCAAATTTAGAATTGTTACTTACCTCAAACCATGTAATTCTTTATTCTACAATGCCTTTGCCTCGCAAATTGGCCTCCGAACGCCTCGAATCTAGCCACAAATAATCCTATTCAGACAATAACAGTTATTGGAATTAATTCCATAAGAAAATAATAATGTTCCAACAAAAATCTAAAATTTAACTTAAAAATCGCCTGTGGGGCCCACATCTCGGAACACAAAAAAAGTTACAAAATCCGAAAAGCCCATACAACCATGAATCTAACCATACCAATTTTACCAAAATCCGACCTCAACTCANCCAACAAAAGTAACAAAATCCGAAAAGCCCATACAACCATGAATCTAACCATACCAATTTTACCAAAATCCGACCTCAACTCAACCTCCAAATCCTCAAATCTTATTTTCAAATCCCTAAGTTCTAATCCCCGATTTACATCTCAAAAAACATGTAATCTAGCCGGATTATTCTATGATAATTCAATATTATTGAGTAGAAATGATTGCAAGTGACTTACGTCAAGATTTCCTGTGATTGCTCGGTCAAAACTCGCCTCACCCGTTTTTGGTAATGTCAAAAATCATAAAATTCCTCGGACCCTTCTACTGTTACTCGCCTAGAAAGTATGCCAATAAAATCAAACGCGGATAATTTTTAAGCTTTCCAACGGTTTTATTGCCTTATTGCGCAAACAATTTAGAGATCATGCTTGTAGGATTTATAATACCTATAATCTGCAAATTCGTTGTACTAGAACAACAGCACTGCCTGTATGTTTGAAAAATCAAAATCACCTAGGAGCATGTCTATAGGACTTAAGGACTCTAATTCCTCTTAATTCTAAAATTTGTCTACTGCCTATAATATGAACTTGCTCGTGTGCATTTGTTGCTTACGTGTGGAGGCCAACTTGAGCCATTTATTGTCTTTATGTGCAGTCCTACATGTTTTGAATGTCGCTTAGATTTATCATCTTTGAGCAGCCTAAGTAAAGTCTAGAAGCATCCAAATAGTTGGTCCAAAACCTCCTGGGCCATAGGCATAGGACGGGTAATGCACACGCAAGGTATGATTTAGAATTGAATTAGAGCGCTTTTAAGTAAACAACTTTAACATAGTAATTGGGTAGCAAGAGATGATAGTCTGTGCCCGCTAAATAATATGAGCAACCCCTATCTTGAGGGAGTTGCAAAGTATTATTTATGTTGCACGGGGTGATCCTTCAGGCTAAAAAACTTAGGAGCCCCTTTTTTTTATATATATATTTGATATCTACATTTAGTCATTTAAACATTGTAGTAGTGTCCTTGTAGTCCTTATGATTTGTACCAACTGTGTTATAATGAACTTCTCCGACCTTTATATTCTCTTTGTTTATTTGATCACCTAGTCTAATTACATAATCCACATAGTTCTAAGTTCGGCCGGGACCCACAGTTGTGGACCTCAAAGAGTGCATAACACCTTCTCGTTTAGCTAATTTGAGCCCTTACCCGATCTATGGTGACGTTGCCTAGCCAAACAGAGTTATTTGCACAATAGGTGCCCTAAAACGCATTAAAATCATTAGGTGGTGACACTTCTCTTTTAATACCTATATTCCCTTTAAAAGAGTTGTCACACGTTGAAACCCCGCTTTCGCGTAGAAGAAAAAGGGGGCGCGACAATTGTGTGTCATAGAAAAGGTTATTATGGATCTTTGTAAGGATATTGGCTCAGTATGATATGATCAGAATTGCTGTGAGGTTCCTTGTAGCTTGTAGTGTCATGTGAGCAGGATGGCTCTCAAGATGCGAGGCATTATCATGCCTTAAATGTGTTTGAGTTTCATAGCATGCAACACTATCCATCTCCCCGGTATTTGTATTATGCACTTGGAGTGCTTGTGGATGATATATGGGTATATAATGTTTGGATCGGGTTGCACACCACAACAGTGTCATAATGGATCGGGTTGCACACTGTAACAGTGAAATGTTGAGCATGGTTGCGTATATTTGTTTTTATGTATTTTGCTTGTCATTCTCTGAGAAGAGTTCATAGCATCTGTTCAAGCATTTTATTCGTTACACGTGCTGGGAAGGATTTCATAAATTTGGGTTGAAGTGTATTTCAATGTTATCGATGTCCATTTGGGATTCCTAGTCCGAAAATAGCTCAGTATTGTGATTCTGGTATTAGAGGCGTGTCCGGATGTGGGTTTGGAGGTATGTAGGTTGTTTTAAAGTCATTTGGCGAAAGGTGGAAATTTGAAGGTTTTTGGGAAGTTTGCCAGGGAGTAGACTTTTTGATATCGGGGTCGAATGCCAATTTCGGAAGTAGGAGTAGGCCTGTAATGTCAATTATGACTTGTGTTCAAAATTTGAGGTCAAACGGACTTGATTTAATAGGTTTCGGCATCCGATATGGAAGTTAGAAGTTCAATAGCTTATTAGACATGAATTGATGCGCAATTTGTGGTTTCGATGTTGTTTGATGATATTTGTGGCCTCGAGCAAGTTCGTGTCGTGTTTTGGGACAGGTTTGTGTGATAGGACGGGGTCCCGTGGGCCTCGGGTGTGATTCGGGATGGTACCAGACCAAGTTTGGGTGATTTGATGTTGCTGGTTCTGGTGTTGTTCTTCGCATTCGAGAGGATCCTCTCGCGTTCGCGAAGAAGGATTTTGCTGCTGGGACTTAGTTCTTCGCATTCGAAAATAGGATCTCGCGTTCACGAAGAAGGAATTTCTGCTGTCCGTCGTCCGACTTTGCAAGCTTATGTCTCACAATCTATAATGAATTTGGAGAAGATCCAAAAATGAAGGTTGTAGCCCTTGGTGTCTATTTTTCCTAAAGGTAAACCATTTGTCATTTGTAGTTGTGTGCAAAAAGTTATGGTTTATACACTATAGGCTGTCTAGGAAGAGTTTGGAAATCTGTGCTGCACAGGGCTGACTGTGGAAGCATATATCTCGCACTCTACAAAGAATTGCCATATTAGAAACATATGCAAGTTATAGCTCTTGATGTCTAGCTTCCATAAAGTCAAACCAATTGTGATTTGGAGTTTTGTACAAACGGTTATGAACATTATACTAGAGGCTATATGAGAAGAGGTTGAAAATGGCTTTTGAGAATTTTGTTCATCGCGAACGCGAAGAAGGAAGTCGGGGAAGTGTTATAAGTCCTCTATTTCAGACCTTTGAGCCATTATTTCGTATTTTTAGTTGGGAACCTCAAGAGTTAGCAATTTTGGAGAGGCATTTCACCACAAAACTTGGGGTAAGCATTCTTGACTCATTTGTGATTATATTTCATGGATTAATCTTCATTTTCGGCGTTATATTATGGATTGTCAAGAAGCAATCTGACAAAATTTGTATAATTTCACAAAACAAATTTTCGAGTTTTGAATACTGATTCAGAGTCGGATTTTAATGAAATTAGTATGGTTGAACTCGTAATTGAATGGGTTGTCGGACTTTATGAGGTTTGTTGGGTTCCGAGACATGGGGCCCACTGCCAACGTTTCGAGTGGAGTTGAGAATTATTATAAATTGTTAAATTTCAAGCATTGGAGTATACATTTTGATTGGTTTGCACATTGTTTGCATAGTTTTGGATCGACAAGTATCAGTTTGAGGTGTTAGAGTGTCGTTCGAGCTGGCTATGGAACTTCGGAGCAATGTAAGTCTCTTGTCTAACCTTGTAAGAGGGAATTTACCTCATAGGTGATTTAAATTTATAATTGTTGCTAATTGTGGGGGCTACGTACGCACGAGGTGACGAGAGTACGTGCGTAGCTACTAATTATGCTTTGTTCAGGTAGTTTAGGACTCAAATCATGAATTACTTGAGATAATTGCATCCTTTATTGAATTAAGTATTGGAATTATATTGGTAATTGTTAGACGAAATAGTAAAAGACTGAATTTCATATACTTGAATTTTGTGCAAATTACTTGACTAACAATAACAACAACAACAACAACAACCCAGTATAATCCCACTAGTGGGGTCTGGGGAGGGTAGTGTATACGCAGACCTTACCCCTACCCTGGGTAGAGAGGCTGTTTCCGATAGACCCTCGACTCCCTCTCTCCAAGAACTCCCCACCTTGCTCCTAGGGTGACTCGAACTCACAACCTCTTCGTTGGAAGTGGAGGGTGCTCACCACTAGAGCAACCTACTCTTGTCTGCAAATTACTTGACTGTTAATAGAAATTGTACATCCTTATATGTTAGCCTTATAATAACTTCTCATTCTGGAGGTTCATAAGAAATTTTCCTCCTTTCTTGTGGAGCGGGCCGAACGCCTCGACAGTATATGCATCAATGGATCATGCCGCACGTCCCTCGGCAATGTACACGACACTCTGGATTGGGTCGTACGACCTCGGTAGAAATCATTCTTAATAATAATAATTACATGATACCTTGACATTCTATTGCAGCTTGTGAAGATAAATGATTAATGGGAAATTATTGAATTTGAAAGAATTATTTATTTCCGCTTGTTAAGAAAATTATTGTTATTCACATAAACCATATCCATTTAAATATTTCTATTTTAATATTATTGACCCATAGTGAGTGTCAAAGTCGACCTCTTCTCACTACTTCTTCGAGATTAGACATGATACTTACTGAGTACACGTTGATTAACGTACTCATACTACACTTGCTGCACATTTTTATGCAGATACATATATGTTTAGTGATGTTTTGGGTACAGAGGCGCAACTATAGGACTTACGATGAGTTGCATTCCATGTTACAAATCCGCAGCATAAAAGGTCTTCATCAGTGTTATTTACATACTCCTGTCTAATTTATATTCATGACAGATGTTGCATTTATAAAATTTCCTAGTTGATGCTCACGCACTTGTGACACCGGGTTTTGGGGGTTCTTTCAGGTTATTTATTTATCGTGGTTCGTGCAGTTACTTTCAATTACTAAGTAAATTCTACTTTACACTATCTAATTAAGGAAAAATGTTAATTACAAAAATTCTAAAACGGGTAATTAAATTGGTAAATCGTCGTTTGCTTGCCTGGCGGCACTGTTAGGCGCCATCATGACCCATGGCGGATTTTGGGTCATGACACTTAGCATCATCGTGCTGAACCGTATACTTAAGGACAAGAAGATGGGGGTCATCATACTGACGCTCGACTGGGCTAAAAAATATCCAATCTAACAAACTGGTTGGCTAAGGCCTGAACATCCAATGCCGATGGTCTCTCTGCTGCTGGTAGATATGCTAAGCTCCCCGAACTCTCCACCTGACTACTCAAGGCATCGACCACTACATTGGCCTTTCCAGGATAGTACAAAATGGTGATATCATAATCTTTAAGCAGCTCTAACCACCTCCGCTGACGTAAGTTAAGATCCTTCTATTTGAACAGATGCTGCAATCTCCGATAATTGATATAGATCTCACAAGGGACACCGTACAAATAATGCCGCCAAATCTTCAAGGCATGAACAATAGTTGCTAACTCAAGGTCGTGTACATGATAGTTCCTTTCATGCACCTTCAGTTGTCTAGATGCATAGGTAATTCCCCTACCGTCCTGCATCAATACCGCAACGAGACCAATCGGGGACGCATCACAATAGACATTATAAGAGCCTGAATCTGTAGGCAATACTAATATTGGGGCTGTAGTTAAAGCTATCTTGAGCTTCTGAACGCTCTCCTCACACTCCTCTATCCACCTGAACGAAGCACCCTTATGGGTCAGCCTGGTCATAGGTGCTGCAATAGATGAGAAACACTGTATAAATCGACGGTTATACCCCGCCAAACCAAGAAAACTCCAGATCTCCGTAGTCGAGGACGGTTTGGGCTAACTTTGCACTGCTTCAGTCTTCTTCGGATCCACCTGGATCCCATTACTCGATACTATATGACCCAAGAATGCCATTGAGTC
This sequence comes from Nicotiana otophora, assembly GCA_000715115.1. NCBI lineage: Eukaryota > Viridiplantae > Streptophyta > Magnoliopsida > Solanales > Solanaceae > Nicotiana > Nicotiana otophora. Next base: position 10,041 of record AWOL01S0098464.1, read on the forward strand.
TAGCCAAAACTCACACTTTGAAAATTTTGCAAATAACTTCATTTCTCTCAAGGTCTGAAGCACAGCCCTCAGGTGCTGCTCATAATCCTCCCGAGTCCGGGAGATACCAGAATGTCGTCAATAAACAGAATCACAAATGAGTCAAGATAGGGTCAGAAAACACTGTGCATCAAGTGCATAAATGTTGCTGGGGAATTGTTCAACCCAAATGACATCACAAGAAACTGTTAGTGACCATATCAAGTCCTAAAAGAATTCTTCAGGATATCTGGCTCCCAAATCTTTAACTGATGATAACCTGAGCATAAGTCAATCTTGGAAAACACTCTGGCACCCTGTAATTGATCAAATAGGTCATCAATACGAGGCAATGGATACGTGTTCTTTACCATGACTTTGTTCAACAAGCAGTAATCAATATACATCCGCATAAAACCATCCTTCTTCCTCTTACTCACAATTAAGACCGGAGAACCCCAAGGTGACACACTGGGTCGAATGAAGCCCTTATCAAGCAACTCCTGTAACTTCTCCTTCAACTCCTTCAACTCAGGAGGAGCCATATGATATGGAGGAATAGAGATGGGCTGAGTGCCCGGCACCAAACCAATGCCAAAGTCAATATCTCTGTCGGGTGGCATGCCCAGATGATTAGCTGGAAAAACATCCGAAAATTCCCTCACTACTGGAATTGACTCAACCGTATCGGTATCAATACTAACATCTCTTACATAAGCTAGATACGCGCCACACCCCTTCTCAACTATTCAATGAGCTTTAAGAAATGGAATAACATTGCTGGGAGTATACTCTAGTGTACTTCTCCACTATAATCGCGACAAATAGTCCGTGCCCAAATTAACATCAAAGTATACCATACTGAGCAATAATAAATCGGCTCTGGTCTCAAAACCACTAAGAAAAACCAAACATGACTGATACACAAGGTCCACAATAAGAGAATCTCCTGCAGGTGTAGCCACATATACAGGAGAATTCAAAGAATCACGAGATAGGCCCAAATACGGGGCAAAATAAGAGGGCACATAGGAATAAATTGAGCCTAGATTAAATAAAACTGATGCATCTCTATGACAGACCAGAGAAATGCCTATAATGACAGAGTGAGAAGCAACTTCCTCTGTACAAGAGGGAAGAGCATAATATCTGGCCTGGCCTCCCCCTCTAAGGCGACCTCGATTTGGCTGAGCAGGTGGGGTGGTAGCTGGTGTTGTAATCATAACCCGAGGACCCAGTGGAAAACGTTGTTATGCCTGAGAAGTCTATGGAGGTGCACCACTCCTAAGTCTGGGGAAATACCTCACAATATGGCGAGTGTCGCCAAACCCAAAACAAGATCCTGGAGGGCGTGGCTGCTATGAGTGGCTCGGGCCAGATCTGCTGGACTGACTGCTAAAAGCACCTCGTGTAGGAGGCACAGTAGATACTTGTGGTGCATAATAAGGCTCCTGTGGCCTAGAAGGGGAATACCACTGGTGGCTCGAAGTGCTGAATGGACGGGGCGACTCACATAAGCCCTACCATGACAAACTGGAGCTGGGGCACGAGTACCACTCTAAGTGCCAAACTCTCGAGTCCTCTTGGCCTCCCTCTCCTCTCTCTCCCGAGCAAGAATACCTTTCAATCCCCTAACAATACTCACAACCTTTTGGTAAGAAATATCCATCTCTAACACCCGGTCCATGCTAAGACTGATAATGGGGTGGAGTCCCTCGATAAACCGACGAACCCTTTCTTGAACTGTAGCAACCAAGGCTAGTGCATGTCGGGCCAAATCACTGAAGCAAACTGCATACTCTGACATGATTAGAGCCCCCTGGTGCAACTGCTAAAACTCCATGCTCCGTGCATCTCTGAGACTCTAGGGAACATACTCCCTCAAGAACATGTCCAAGAACTAAGTCCATATAAGCGAAGCTGCCTCAGCCGGACTATCCAACTCATAAGCACGCCACCATGGATAGATTAAAAGACACCCCACTCGATTGGAATGTACTCCTCTGAGCTGGAATGTAGTAAATGACACCCCACTCGACTCTGCTACGCCTACAGTATGAAGAATACAGTGACAATCCTTAAGAAAACCCTGGGCATTCTCTGACGCCAATCCACCGAAGGTAGGAGGGTGGTACTTCTTGTATCTCTCAAGTTTAAGCTGCTCTGCCTCAGAAACTGCTACCCTAATCTCGGGCTGAGCTCGAGCTACCAGTTGCACGGGTATAATCTCTGGAACCTACTCGACCTGAACCCGTTGTTCTGGAGTACCAGCAACGTGAGTCTGTGCTCCTCCCCCTGCCTGAGATATGGCAGGAGCAAATGGAATCAATCCATCCTGAGCTAAGGTGCTGAACATGCTCNTGGCATGCCCAGATGATTAGCTGGAAAAACATCCGAAAATTCCCTCACTACTGGAATTGACTCAACCGTATCGGTATCAATACTAACATCTCTTACATAAGCTAGATACGCGCCACACCCCTTCTCAACTATTCAATGAGCTTTAAGAAATGGAATAACATTGCTGGGAGTATACTCTAGTGTACTTCTCCACTATAATCGCGACAAATAGTCCGTGCCCAAATTAACATCAAAGTATACCATACTGAGCAATAATAAATCGGCTCTGGTCTCAAAACCACTAAGAAAAACCAAACATGACTGATACACAAGGTCCACAATAAGAGAATCTCCTGCAGGTGTAGCCACATATACAGGAGAATTCAAAGAATCACGAGATAGGCCCAAATACGGGGCAAAATAAGAGGGCACATAGGAATAAATTGAGCCTAGATTAAATAAAACTGATGCATCTCTATGACAGACCAGAGAAATGCCTATAATGACAGAGTGAGAAGCAACTTCCTCTGTACAAGAGGGAAGAGCATAATATCTGGCCTGGCCTCCCCCTCTAAGGCGACCTCGATTTGGCTGAGCAGGTGGGGTGGTAGCTGGTGTTGTAATCATAACCCGAGGACCCAGTGGAAAACGTTGTTATGCCTGAGAAGTCTATGGAGGTGCACCACTCCTAAGTCTGGGGAAATACCTCACAATATGGCGAGTGTCGCCAAACCCAAAACAAGATCCTGGAGGGCGTGGCTGCTATGAGTGGCTCGGGCCAGATCTGCTGGACTGACTGCTAAAAGCACCTCGTGTAGGAGGCACAGTAGATACTTGTGGTGCATAATAAGGCTCCTGTGGCCTAGAAGGGGAATACCACTGGTGGCTCGAAGTGCTGAATGGACGGGGCGACTCACATAAGCCCTACCATGACAAACTGGAGCTGGGGCACGAGTACCACTCTAAGTGCCAAACTCTCGAGTCCTCTTGGCCTCCCTCTCCTCTCTCTCCCGAGCAAGAATACCTTTCAATCCCCTAACAATACTCACAACCTTTTGGTAAGAAATATCCATCTCTAACACCCGGTCCATGCTAAGACTGATAATGGGGTGGAGTCCCTCGATAAACCGACGAACCCTTTCTTGAACTGTAGCAACCAAGGCTAGTGCATGTCGGGCCAAATCACTGAAGCAAACTGCATACTCTGACATGATTAGAGCCCCCTGGTGCAACTGCTAAAACTCCATGCTCCGTGCATCTCTGAGACTCTAGGGAACATACTCCCTCAAGAACATGTCCAAGAACTAAGTCCATATAAGCGAAGCTGCCTCAGCCGGACTATCCAACTCATAAGCACGCCACCATGGATAGATTAAAAGACACCCCACTCGATTGGAATGTACTCCTCTGAGCTGGAATGTAGTAAATGACACCCCACTCGACTCTGCTACGCCTACAGTATGAAGAATACAGTGACAATCCTTAAGAAAACCCTGGGCATTCTCTGACGCCAATCCACCGAAGGTAGGAGGGTGGTACTTCTTGTATCTCTCAAGTTTAAGCTGCTCTGCCTCAGAAACTGCTACCCTAATCTCGGGCTGAGCTCGAGCTACCAGTTGCACGGGTATAATCTCTGGAACCTACTCGACCTGAACCCGTTGTTCTGGAGTACCAGCAACGTGAGTCTGTGCTCCTCCCCCTGCCTGAGATATGGCAGGAGCAAATGGAATCAATCCATCCTGAGCTAAGGTGCTGAACATGCTCAGAAACTGGGTTAAAGTCTCCTGGAGGGCGAGCGCAGCAACAGGGACCTCAGGTGTCTGCCCTCCAGCTGGAGCTACTGGGGGCTCATCTGTAGCAGCTCATGCGGGTGCTCTGATTGCACCGCGTGGATGGCCTCGACCTCTACCCCGGCCCTGGCCTCTTATGCCTGAGAATTCTATGGAGGTGCACCCCTCCTAAGTCTGGGGAAATCCCTCACCATATGGCGAGTGTCGCCACACCCAAAACAAGATCCTGGGGGGTGTGGCTGCTATAACTGGCTCGGGCTAGGTCTGTTGGACTGACTGCTAAAAGCATCTCGTGCTGGACTGACTGCTAAAAGCACCCCTTTTGGGGCCCACTGCCAACGTTTCCAGCGGAGTTGAGAAATTTTATAAATTGTTAAATTTCAAGCATTGGAGTATACATTTTCATTGGTTTGCATAGTTTTGGATCGACAAGTATCAGTTTGAGGTGTTAGAGTGTC